>VSMD01037724.1:0-21299 GCA_008750895.1 Mirza zaza
TTTATTTTTTTTTTTTTGAGACAGAGTCTCACTTTATTGCCCAGGCTAGAGTGAGTGCCGTGGCGTCAGCCTAGCTCACAGCAACCTCAAACTCCTGGGCTCAAGCAATCCTGCTGCCTCAGCCTCCCAAGTAGCTGGGACTACAGGCATGTGCCACCATGCCCGGCTCATTTTTTCTATATATATTAGTTGGCCAATTAATTTCTTTCTATTTATAGTAGAGATGGGGTCTCGCTCTTGCTCAGGCTGGTCTCGAACTCCTGAGCTCAAACGATACGCCCACCTCGGCCTCCCAGAGAGCTAGGATTACAGGCTTGAGCCACCGCGCCCGGCCAATTTTATTTATTTTATATACATTTTTTGTATCACTTGCTCCAGGTGGATCACTTCTATTTGTAGTTTGCTGAGAGGTTTTATCAGTGATGGATGTTGATTTGGTCAAATGCTTCTTCTGTATCTATTCAAATGATCATATAGATTAGTTTTTGTTCTTTTGTTCTATTTTTTTTAGTAGTATTTCTTTTTTAGTCTGTGAATATAGTAAACCACATTGATTGGTTGTTGAATGCTAACCAACCTTGCATTCCTGGAATAAACACTAGTTGGATATCATGTGATATCTTCTTTATATACCATTGAATTCAATGTTTTTAAATATTACTAAGAATTTTTGTGTTTACATTCATGGCAGTTATTTGTTTATGGTTTTAATATCTTTGTCTGGCTTTGGTATCAGAGTAATGCTGGCCTCATTGCATTCTTTTCAATATTATGGACGAGTTTGTATAGCATTGGTTCGATTTCCTCTTTAAATGTTTGGTGGATTCCCCAGTGAAGCCATCTGCTCCCTTGGTTTTCATTGTGGGAATATTTTTAATTACAGATTTAATTTCTTTATTATAGCATTATTTAGGTTATCAGTTTTTCTTGAATGAGCCTTGGTAGTATGTGTCCTTCAAGGAATTTTTCCATTATATAAATGTTGTCAAAGTATAGGCATAAAGTTGTTAATAGTATTTACATATTATTCTTTTAATATGTATAGACTCTGTAGTGAGGTTGCCTCTCTCATTCCTGATATTGGCAATTTCCGTCTTCTCTTTTTTTTTCCTGATCAGTTTGCCTAGAGGTTTATCAGTTCTACTGATCTTTTATTCTTTGTTACATTGATTTTCCTTACTTTTTTGTTTTCTTTTTTATTTCATTATGACCGTTATTTCCTATATTTTGCTTACATGAGTTTAATGTGCTATTTTTTCTTGTTCTTATGCTTAAATTGGATGTCATTGATTCAAGATCTTTATTCTTTACTAATATAACTTACAGCATTATAATTTAATCCTATAATTAATAATTAAATGATTATTTAATAATTAATACTTTAATGTTATAAATTGCATCTTAAGTACTGCATTGGGGCATCCCACAAATTCTGACATATTTCATTTTTATTCAATTAAAAATATTTTTTAATTTATCTTTTGGTTTCTTCTTTGACAAATGGGTTATTAAAAATTGGGTTATTTGGTTTCCCAATATTTAGGGATCTTCCAGATATCTCCCTGTTATTAATTTTTAATTTAATACCATTGTAGTCAGAAGATATACTTTGTATGTCTTGACTGTTTTAAAATACATTGAAATTTGCTTTATGGTTCAGGATATGCTCTGCGTTGGTAAGTGTATTGTGTGCCCTTGAAAAGATGTGTATTCAACTAATGTTGGCTGGAATGTTCCATAAATGTGATTAGGTCAAGCCGCTTGATAGTGTTGTTCAATTCTTCTGTATCTTACTCATTTCTTTTTCCTTGTTCTATCAATTATTGAAGAAAGAGTGCTGAGCTCTTTGCATATAATTGTGGATTTGTCCATTTCCCCTTGCAGTTCAACTGAATTTTACTTCATGTATTCTCAAGCTATCATTAGATGCATAAATGCTTAGGATTTTTATGTCCTTTTGATGCACATCAAGCCTTACAGCATTATGAAATGGCTCTCTTTGTTCCTATCAATATTCTTTTCTCTGAAATATACTTTGTGTAATATTATGATAGTCCTTCTAGGTCTCCTTTGATTAGTGTTAGCATGGGATATTTTTTTCTATCCCTTTACTTTTAACCTATTTGTGTCTTCATATCTAGGACTGTTTTTATTTGTGCAGCATATAGTTGGGCCATCCTGGATTTTTTAAACCAAATCTGACAACTTCTGCCTTTTAATTGTGGTACTTAGATCATTTAAATTTAATGAGATGATTGACATGAATAGGTTTAAATTCTTGTTCTTTGTTTTATATTTGTCCCATCTGTTTTGGTTTTTTTTATTCCCTTTCACTCTTTTTTCTGCTTCCTTTGGGAATAACTGAGCTTTTTTGTTTTTTGTTTTCTATGTTTCCACTTCATTTTCTTTCCTGGATTATTAGCTATAATGTTTTGTTATTTTAGCAGTTGCTTTAAGGTTTACAGTACACATCTTTACCTTAACACAGTCTATCTTTAAGTGCTACTATACCATTTCATATATAATATTAGAACCTTATGACAGGATATTTCCATTTCATCCTTTTCAGGTTTTGTGCCACTGCAGTTACACATTGTACTTCTACATAAACTATAAACTCTATAAGACACTATTATTATTTTTGCTTTAAACAGTCAATTATCTTTTAAAAGGGGTTGAAACAATAAAAAAATCTATATTTACTTGCATAGTTATTGTTTCCAGTATTTTTCATTCCTCTGTGTAAATCTAGGTTTTCATCTTATATTATTTTCCTTCCACCTGAAGAACTTTCTTTAGCATTTCCTATTGTATTAGACTGGTAGTGATTATTTCTTTTCCGTTTTTGTACATCTGAAAAAGTATTTGTTTCCTCTCCATCTTTGAAGGATATTTTCTTTGGATATAGAATTCTACATTCATATTATTTTCCTTCAATCCTTTAAAGATGTTGTCTGATTGTCTTCTGACTTACATTGTTCATGACAAGAAGTCTGCTGAATTTATGTATCTTTTTTCTCTGGATGCCTTTAAGATTTTCTCTTTTGCCAGGCATGGTGGCTCACGCCTGTAATCCTAGCATTTTGGGAGGCCAAGGATCACTCAAGGCCAGGAATAACTAGCCTGGGCAACTTAGTGACACTCCATCTCTAAAATGTGTATATATATATATATATATATTTTTTTTTTTTTTTCCCTCTCTATCACTGGCTTTAACCAATTTGATTATAATGAGACTTTTGTAGTTTTCTTTATGAGCCACATGCTTGGGTTTCATTAGGCTTCCTGGATCTGTGAGTTTATCATTTTTATCAGATTCAGAAAATTTTCCTCTATTATTTCTTCATATATTTATTATGTCCTCATCCTTCCCTTTATTCTCTCCTTCAGGGACTCTAATTGCATGCATATTTGACCACCTGAAGTTCTACAGCTCACTGATTCTCTCTTCATTTTACTGAACATTTTTTCACTGTTCATTTGGATAGTTTCTATTACTATGCCTTCAAGTTCATTAATCTTTTCTTCCACAGTGTTTAATCTGAAGTTAATAATTTTATCCTGTGTAATTATAGTTTTCATCTGTAGAAGTTTAATTTGGATAAATTTTTATACCTACTATGCCTCTGTTTAACATGTACAAGCTCTCAAAGTGGTATGCTTTGAAGGGACAGGACTGGGGTGGGGGTAGGGATATATCAGGGGAAAAAAATTGGCATTAATCTAAAATAAAACTTTATGGGCAGGTTCAGTGCCTCGTTCCTGTAATCCCAGCACTTTGGGAGGCCAAGGCAGGAGGATCGCTTGCAGCCAGGAGGTTGAGACCAGGTTGGGCAACATAGCAAGATTCCCTCTCTACAAAATAATTTTAAAAATTAGCCATGTGTGGTGGTGCATGCCTGTAGTCTCAGCTTGGTAGGGTAAGGAGGGAGGATCGCTTGAACCCAAGAGTTTGAGGCTGAAGTAAGCTATGACTGCACCACTGCACTCCAGTCTGGGCGACAGAGCAAGACCCTGTCTCAAAAAATAAATAAAAAGAAAAGAAAATGTTAGGTTAAAGTAAGATCTACTCTCCACTGAAAGATTTAGACATTATTAAATGACAGGATGTCAAGACACCTTATTTTCAAGTTAAGTCTGCTGTGAGTCAAAGAGAACTGGAGAAGAGTTGGGGACAAGATTTTCAAGTCCCTCTTTGGAATAATCAGCTTTGACAACCTTGAATTCGAGTAAGTCATTTAACCTCTTTGGGGCCCATTTTCCTCATCTAGGTAAATGAGAGCAGTAGACTAGGTAGCTCTAAGGTCCCGTTCTCTCCACTCATTCATACATCCAATGTTCTTTCCCTGTAAATTCTCATGATTTTAACTACCATCTATCTGCTCCTGAGTTCCAAACTCATGTCTCCTTTGGGTGTTGCTATATATCTGGGTGGCCTCCCAGGAATCTTCAAACTCAAATTGAATTTCCTAAACGTTCCCTTTCTCTCTCTCTCTCTCTCTTTTTCTCCATCTCTCTCTCTCTCTTTCTCCCTCAGTTAGTAGCAACACATCCACTGTCACCAAGACCAGAAAGCCAGAAGCCGTTTTTGACTCCTCCTTCTCCCTCACACCCCATCGCCCAGACAGTGGCCAAGCCCTGACAGTTTGACTTCTTGATTATTCTCGAATCAATCCTCAGCTCCGCATCTCTATTTTCATTGCCCTAATTCAAGCCCTCTCTGGCCTGGACGACTGCCAGCAACTTCCTAGCTGGCCTCTCTGCCACGGTACTGTTGGCCCAATATCTGTCCTCCACACAGACACCAGAATTGTCTTCCTAAAATACAAATCACGACAGTTGCAGTGGCTCATGCCTGTAATCCTAGCACATTGGGAGGCCAAGGCAGGAGTATCACTTGAGCCCAGGAGTTTGAGAACAGCCAGGGTAACACAGTGAGATCCTAGTCTCTACGAAAAAATTTTTAAAAATTAGCCAGATGTGGTGGCGCATGTCTGAAGTCCTAGCTACTTGGAATGCTGAGCCAGGAGAAAGGCTTAAGCCCAGGAGTTCAAGGTTGCAGTGACCTATGATCGTGCCACTGCACTCCAGCCTGGATGACAGAGTCAGACCCTATCTCACCAAACAAACAAACAAACAAACAAAAAATAGAAGTCGGAGCATGTTACTCTTCTGCTTAAGACTCTGCTTAAGACACAACCGACAGCAATGGTTCTTAGCCTTTTTTTTGAGTCACACAGACCCCTTTGAAAATCTGATGAAAGCAATTAACCCACTCTCCATAAAAAAAAAAAAAGTGCACACATGTGTACACACATACAGGGATATAATAAATCCCTTGAAATCCATCCAGAGACTCTTAGTCTACCTGATGAAAGTGGAGCCCCCTATCGCATCGCCAAAACATTCCTTACACATGATGCATTATGCTCAGGCAATTCCGAATTTTGCTAAAAAATATCCATTGAACAGTCTTTAAACCACTTGCTGAGTGACAACTTTATAAATCACAGTTGCTCTAACACTGGGGACCTTATACATTGTGTCCCAGCAACCTGGAATGGATTCCAGTTTCCCTCTGCTCTGTGTTTATTTCTTCTGTACTTTTTTCCTTGCTGTTCTATTCACCTGGAATATCCCTACCCTCTTCTTTCCTGTCGTGTCTTACTTATTCTCCAGTCATGGCTCTGCCATCACCTCCTTTTGGAAGCTTCACCTGATTTTTCTGAGTCTGCGTTACAGGTTCAGCCGCTGTGCCTATTTCTAAGTTGCACTGCGATTTTCCATCTTTCTGTGTGCCTGACTTCTCCCATGACACCTCCAACGTTAGATGCTGAGCTCCAAAGGTAGGAGACAGTACTGTGCGGTGCTTAACACACGTCCTGGGCATGGCCAGTACTTGAAAGTGTCTATGGAAGGAGGAAACGAGGGAAAGAGGGAGGGAAGGAGAGAGAAAAGGAGGGAGGGAGAAAGGAAGAGAGATCTTGTGACTCTAATGATTTCTTCAGACTTTATATATCTTTCTCTCTAAAGCACCTGCCCAACAAGGAGTGCAGCTGTCCTTTGCAGGTACTATCTGACAAGGAAAAAAGCCACTGCTTATCTCCTTTCCACAAATGAGGAACTTCAGTGCAGAGAAAGTCCCCGCCAGAGTAGAGAGCACATGTTTCCTAAGTGTGTTGTTAGCCCTAATATATCTCCCTGCACCGCCTCCAAGAGCAGAATACCTAACAGCAGGAAAATCAGAACTCGAGTAGCAAAGTATTTGAAGACTGAATTCAGTGGCTATCTTATAATCCAAACACAATATTTTAAAGAAACAATGGCAATATCCTGCTTTAGTGTAGACTGTAAACGATTTTATGGAGGATTCTTAGCTACCCATTGACCTTATAATAACAACAGTAAAAAACATTTTTACGGTTTAACCTAAAAAATATAACAATAGTTCCTCTTTTAGGGTCTTATGCAATTCCTCTAGCCACAAAAGAACACTGTGTGTACTTTATATTATTTTTAAATTTCCTTCACATGTGTTGGTACCCATAGAACAGAACCGCATGAGTCAAATTAACGACCATCAGTGACTTCTACAAAAGCTTTCAGTACTTCAGGACTGCTGATGATATAGCCACAGAAAGTGTTCACTAAGAGTAACTAAGTCACTTAGGTATAAAGCTCACAGACTTTTCGACTATGACTACTTGAGAAGTCGCTAAAGCTTTTTCAGAAGTCATGGGAAAAATCTTAAGGTCACAAAATCACCTGACAAAAACCAAAAAGTTTTACTCAGACAAACCACCCAGTGTGAAATTCACAGCAGTTTGCTACCTCAGAGTGAGTGAAGGTGAGGGCACAGTGGCGGGACCAAGCTAAGCAAAGCAGGCTAAGCCCATTTCCAGTCCTCCAATTTTTCCCTCCTCAAATTCTTATTCCCATTATCCGAAAGCTCCCTTTCGAAGTCCAAAAAATGATAAAAACACAATACTCTCGAGATTATTTGCTTGTTGTCAAATCAAAGCCTTTACCCAGAGATTAAGGCAATGTCTAGTGGGTACTGGGGAGTCAGCAAGATTGTAATCACGAACGCTGAGTGACAGGGACTCCTGTCACACAGTGAATGAGGAGATGAGAGAAACACAAAGAACTGTGGAGCTGTGACTGGCGCTGAGCCATCCAGTAGGCTTCTCAAGTGAGCGAGAATGCCCTCTGGGCGTAAAATGTAGTCAACACATTTGGTTAAAAAACCATTTAGAAAAGTGCTTCTTTCCAAGACCTAAAAGATGGCCATATCTAACTGGGGAATAGTTCATTTCTTTTACTTTAAATAGAAGAGCATTTTCTTTCCCACAAGCATTAAGAACAGACTACGTATCCATATTTAAGTAGTTTCAGGAGGCAAAAAACCTGGGCTCCCTATTCTGACCTGGCGGAAGCTTCCTTCACTGAAGCATGCTATTTCTAATCTACGGATATTTAGTGATCGCAACTGTGTTGGAGCCACGTGCAGTGGCTCATGCCTGTAAGCCCGGCCGAATTCAAGACTTCATAGTGAAACCCCAGAAATATTAGCCGGGGTGATGGCACAGGCCTGTAGTCCCAGCTACTCAGGAGGTCTCAGAGGTGGAGGATCATGTAAGCCCAGGAGTTTGAGGCTGCAGTGAGCTAGGATCGAGCCACTGCATGCCAGCCTGGGTGACAGAGAGAGACTCTGTCTCTAACAAAGAAAACAACAACAACAAAAACTGTGTTAGAAAGTTTAACTAAAAGAAAGCTTCATGCTGAAATGCTTTTCCTGAGGGAAAGACAATGGCCATGCATTTCTTACATAGACTAAAACTGGTTATTTATATGTCTAAGTTCCCCACCCCCATCTCTTTCATCTTTGTACCCCTTGTGCCTGGCACAGAAATAGATATTCAATACAAGCTTGTTAAATAAAAAATTTTTTCTTTCTTTCTCATGCATGCTTTCTCTTCATTTTTCTTATCTGAAGTCTTCCCTGGGATTATAAGGAAGTCTTCCTCCTCCACATTTACTATCTCATTACCTGATTGTTTTTCAGTTAAACAACCGGAGACTACAACAAAAAGAAGTCTTTACTGATAGCTAAGAGTTACTGAAAGTGCCTTTTTAGTTACGAAAAGTAGATCCATTCTGTAATGGAAAGCAAGTAGTTCACAAATAAACCTAAGGGGATCATCTTCTATAGATAGATATGAAGTATCTAAGAAGAAACGAATAGCCAATCTACACCTATATGATGGCAAGAATTAGACCGAGACTTTTAGAGTTGGAGGGGACTTTAACATCAGGTCACCCAGTCTGGTCTCCCATCCAATCCAAACCGAGCTTTGCCTGGCACCCCTTCTCTTCACTCCCTCCTGAATCATGCCCCCTTGGGCTAGCAGTTCACGAGAAGGCAAATAAAGTAAGATAAGCAAGGAGGGCAAAATGAGTAATTTAAGGCTTTGAATCTAAGTTTTCTGACCCTAGTGAAAGAGATGCTATCACAGTTCTTGAAATACTGAAATAGCCCTCTCTGTCCAGTATCAGCACACGATGCAGACAAGGCCATGAGCAAGCACATTTACCATTCTTCAAATGCCACTTGGAAAGCTTCACCATTATTCATGAAAGGAAGTGCTGACAATATAAGGGAAGTTCGGATCTCATGTGTAATTCAATGAATTTAAAGCTTTTAAGCATATTAAAATCCTCCCTTTAAAGCTTTATCCTTCTTTATTCAAGAAAATTTGTAATACCAACAAAGACATGAGGAAGGCCGGGTGCGGTGGCCCATGCTTGTAATCCTAGCACTCTGGGAGGCCGAGGTGAGAGTATCACTCAAGCTCAGGAGTTCAAGATCAGCCTAAGGAAGAGTGAGACACCGTCTCTACTAAAAATAGAAAAAATTAGCTGGGCGTGATGGTGCACACCTGTAGTCCCAGCTACTCAGGAGGCTGAGGCGGGAGGATCACTTGAGTCCAACAGTTTGAGGTTTCTGTGAGCTAGGCTAACGCCACAGCACTCAGCCTGAACAACAGAGCAAGACTCTGTCTCAAAAAAAAAAAAAAAAAGACATGAGGAACTGGAACTGCTATTACACTGCTAGTGGGAATACAAACTGGTACAACCACTTTGGAAAACTGTTTGACAGTATCTACCAAAACTCAACATATGCCTTCCTATGATGTAGGAATTTTTTTTATTTTTTATTTTTTTTTATATTTTCTTTTCCTCCAGGAAGGTCAGGGACCAAGTGGCCCCTTCAAAGTCCTAAGGCTCAGAATCCTTTTCTTGAGTCTCATTTGAAACATCATCCCTTTGATATAGGAATTTTACATGGGGTATAATCCTACGGGAAAAGGGTGTTTATGTTCACTAAAAAATATGTGAAACAATGTTCATTACACAAAATCAGAAACCACTTACATGTTCTGCTACAATAGAATGGATAAAACAAATTGCAGGGCCAAACAAATTGTAGTGGCTCATGCCTGTAATCCTAGCACCTTTGGGAAGCAGAGTTGGGAGGATTGCTTAAGGCCAAAAGGTTGAAACCAGCCTGGGCAACATAGCAAGACCTCCATCTCTACAAAAAATAAAAAATATTAGCCGAATGTTGTGGCACACACCTGCAGTCCCAGCTACTTGGGAGGTTGAGGCAGGAGGATCGCTCGAGCCTAGGAGTTTGAGGTTGCTGTGAGCTATGATCATGCCACTGCACTCCAGCATGGGTGATGGAGCAAGACCCTGTCTTGATAAATAAATAAATAAATAGTAATGTCTATTCATACCAAGGAATGGTACCAGCAGCTAGGAAAAGAAAAGAATAATAAGAAGAAAGAACCACTGCTACAGAGAACAAGGTTGGGTCTCATGATCACAATGTTGAGTAAAAGAAGCTGGACATAAAAGAGTACACAATGATGGATGATTTGGTTTACATAAAGTTCGAAAACAGGCAAAAGTAATCTATGGCATTAGAAGTCAGGATAGTGGCTAACTGCGGGGTAGAGAAGGAGGGTATTGACACAGAGGGTGGAGCTAGAACTGCTCCGTATCTCCACTCAATAGTGGTTATGTGAGTACGTATAAGAAAACTAATGGAGCTGCAGTCTTAAGATTTGTGCATATTTACTGACTGCCAATTATACTTCATTTAGAAAAATCTGGAGAGATATACAAATTTCTGAGATCTTTCTTAAATATAAAAGAATTCAATGCAGCTTTAATATAGTTGCAAATATTGCTGTTTATACTTTAAAAAGTATGCTATTATGCTACTGAAAAACGCACTTACTAAATATCATTCATAACAAAAAGCTAATACTTTGTATTAATAGGATCTTAAAAACATATTGTACTATACATTTGAAATATACATATTTACCAACTAGTAAAGATAAATGTTTAAGAAATGTACAATGTGTTTTTCCACTCTTTCTTCCCTTACTTTACATTTCTTACTCTTTATAATTCCGAATTATTTGCAACAGAAGCTACTGGAACCAATTCCTGCACGTCTACACTGCAAATATTTTCTCTATTTGCCAAAGAGACTTAAAAAGTTAGAATCCCAGAATTTCAGAGCTAAAAGGGACACAGCCAGACTCCCTCACTGGACAGACGAGGCCGCCGAGGCTGGGGGTGGTGAATGCTGGTCCCAAGGTTGCAGACCTAGGGCAGGAACCTGAGCTCCCAGGCTGCCAGCACTATGTCTCCTTCAACCCAAATTCGATTCAACCCTCACATCTTTCCAAACAGAAAGCTGACTCGAACTGGATCGGAAGGGGATTTTTTCACCCCTGTAACAACTATGCAACCCAGCAGATTATCTGGGGACAGTCCTCAGAGTCCTTGAAGACCCTCTGGGGTTTCATGCCACGATAAAAAGGGCGTGTAGGAGAAAGGGACAGCTAGTATTTTAATATGTAAATCCTGTTTACATAATATTTCCAAAGTCACTATTAGTTGATGCAACCGAAATTTGGCGGAGGTGGGGGTCGTCCCTGGGGAGGACTCCCGCTGGGGGAGACCGGGGCCGCATTTTCCCACCAGAGTTCGCTCCACAAATCAAAACCTCCAAAGAAGAGTTAAAGACGCCACCCAAGAGTCCACAGCATCCCGGGGTCGGTCCGGGCGAGGTCCCCGGCCACCTGGCGCCAAGCTCGCGGCGGCAGACGCACACCGACGGCCCAGCGCCCGAGCGCCCCGCCGCAGCCCCCGCCCCGCGCCGCGGCTTGGCGAGGCCGCCCGCGGAGTCCGGGCCGCCGCTCGGGACCACGGCCCGGGCCGGAGGAGCGCCGTTGGGCGAAGAGGGAGGAGCGCGCGGGGTGGGAAAAGCCGGGGCCCTGGGCAAGTTCTGGGCGAGTCGGGAGGGCGCGAAAGAGGGGAGGGGCGCGGGAGGCGAGGGGACGAGCGGGCGCGGGGAGGAGCGAGGCGCGGGCCGGAGGAGGCGCGCGCACGGGTCCCCGGTGCGGGCTGGGGGCCGAGGGGCCGCGCCGGGGCCGCAGGGGGCAGCGCGCGCGAGCGGGGCCTTACCGAGCAGCGGCAGCCGGCCGCCGCGGCGCGCCAACGCCGGCATGGCCTCCGGAGCCCGGGGTCCCCAGGCCGCGCCGGCCCAGCCCTGCGATGCCGCCCGGAGCGGCGCGCCCCGCGCTGCAGGTGGCTCTCTTAAGGATGCGCGTCACCGACCGCAAATTCCCTCGGACTGGTGCGAAGTGGAAGGGGGGAGGAACCGTCTCCCCAGAGGCAGGGGCCGAGGCGGGAGCAGAGAGGTTGGGCCGGGCGAGCAGCCGGTGCCTGGCGCAGCGCTGCAGCCGAGCCCACGTGCCCGCCGCCGTCCGCAGCCTGCGCCCGCGGCGCCCGGGGCTCCCGACTGCGGCGGGGGAGACTGGGTGCGGTCCGGCCGGGGAAGTTGCTCCGGCCCCGCCGCTCTGGCTGCCTGGCTGCCCCGAACCCTCTGGCTTGCCTCCGGAGCCTGGGGACCCCAGGGAGCCACAACCCGCCCGGCTCGAGCGCGCGGATCTTTGAGGCCCCAAGAAGGGCGCTGAATCCACGCCACGCTCTCGGCGGGGCTTAGCTGCGGGCCGGGTCTCTCCCTCCATCTCCGAGGATGCCCGGGACCCGGTCAGCAGCAGGGCCGGGAGACACAGGCTGGCTTTTAATGCCGACCGCGGCAACCGGGGAGGTCACCGACACCCCGCAGAACAAACCATGCCGGTATAATAAATACACCCCGGAGGATGTTTTGAATTATCCGCTCCATGGTTCTTGTTCTTCATATAATTTTGCGAGTTGAAAATTAGTTTCTTTGCAATAAATTGAAGATTGGAAAGCTTTAGATGCCGGTTCTGGTTCTTCCCTTCCTTAACGAGCCCTTTGACCTCCACAAGCCACTTGACCTCTGAGTGTCTGTTTATTCACCGTAAATGAACGGGGGTGGACCAAGTGCTTTATAACATCTCTCCCAATTCTAGGACTTACATGTTCTTCATTATTTTAATCATTTTCTAATAAAGCATGAAAATTGCTTACTCTTGGCCATGCAATCCTTTTTCCTTAGTTGTAGTCTATAGTACAAGTTTTCCTCACAGGCATGACAGAAACTTTAGAAGTGTCTACCATGGTGCAGCCACCATGGAAAATAGCGCAGCAGTTTCTCAAAATTCTTTTTAAAAAACCCTATGATCCAGCAATTCCACTTGTAGGTATGTACCCGAAAGAATTGAAAGCAGGATCTTGAAGAGATATTCGTACACCCGTGTTCAAAGAGGCATCGTTCACAATAGCTAAAAGGTGGTAGCAGCTGGGGGGAAGGGTAGGACACCTGTTATCCCAGCTGCTGGGGAGGCTGAGGCAGGAGGATGGCTTGAGGCCAAGAGTTTGAGTACAGCCTGGGCAACATAGCTGTTCAAGTGTTCATTAATAGATGAATGGATCAAAAAAACGTGGTGTATACATTCAATGGTACATGTTCAGCTTCAAAGAGGAGAGAAGGCTGAGGTAGCTGCGCGGTCCTAGGGAGGCTGGTCGAGTTGGAGGGGTGGCTTACAGTCGCTGATCCAGCATCTCAGGGACGATGGCGGAGGGAGATGATCGTAGCACCAACTTGCTGGCTGCAGAGACTGCAAGTCTGGAAGAGCGGCTGCAAGGCTGGGGAGAAGAGGTGCTGATGACCGATAAAGTCCTCCGATGGGAAAGAGCCTGGGCTCCACCTGCCATCATGGGCGTGGTTCCTTTGGTGTTTCTGATTATCTGCTATCTAGGTCCATCTGTTCTGTCCGGAGTTTCCCGTTTTGTTATGCTTTTGTGCTTGGCCGACTACCTTGTTCCCATTCTAGCGCCTAGAATTTTTGGCTCCAATAAGTGGACCACCGAACAACAGCAGAGAGTCCATGACATTTGCAGCAATCTAGTAAAAACTTGGCGCAGAGCTGTGGGCTGGTGGAAACGCCTCTTCGCACTAAAGGAAGAAAAGCCTAAAATGTACTTCATGACCATGATCATTTCTCCTGCTGTGGTTGCTTGGGTGGGACAGCAAGTCCACAACCTCCTTCTCACCTACCTGATAGTGACTTTCTTACTGTTGCTTCCTGGGCTTAACCAACATGGAATCATTTCGAAGTACATTGGAATGGCCAAAAGGGAAATCAACAAGCTTTTCAAACAAAAAGAAAAGAAAAATGAATAATTCATCTGCTTTCTTCAATGTGATTAATGGAGTGTATACTGTCCCTGGGAACAGTTTCTACTATACTATGTGGATACTAAAATGTTACAGAAGTAGCTCTTTGCTCTCCCTCACTCTGCCCGTAGTTAATAGAAATTCAGACTCGCCAAGTATGGCTTTGTGCATAGTGTCCTCATGTCAAGTGTAGTTGGATACGTTCTCATCAGTTGGCCTTGTATGGACAGCTCATTAGTGAGTGTGACTCACTTTGATTTTTCTCCCCCAGCGTTAATTGAATTCTTACTTTTAGGCAACTTCCTTTAAAATAACATAGTGGTGGACTTTACCCTTTAGTACAGTTAACATGACTTTGGATAATTTTTGGAGTTGATCTTTGCTTTAGCTAGATACAAGATAGTGGTCTGTGGCTACAGGAAGCTGGTTCTACTGTCTGCTTTCACAGTCTGCTTAAAAAACTGTCTGATTTCAGGAATATAGAGACCAAATTTACCACTTCTGATGAAGAGACCAATTAAGAATCATTCCTCATTCTGTTTCTTTGCTGTGGGGAAGAATCCCCATGGAATAAAATGAAAGTAATTCCATGCCCTAGTGTGTGTGTAGGTTTCTCTCTTTTGTAAAACATAACAATTTGTAGGAAACATTGGTCCTTTCTCCCAAATGAGGAAAATCTGACAGGCTTAGAGCTCTTGTCCCCTTTCACTAAGACTTCAAGTTAGTAAATATGTAAAGGCTTTTTAATAGCAGATTTCCAAAAGATTACGTTTAGGATTTTTAGTGTACTTTTAATTTTACATTTTCAGCTGACTTTAGCTGTAATATACAGTAGGTTAAGACTCATCTATGACCTTTACTCCAACCCAGCCAGTAAAGGCCAAAAGTCGTCTTTGTTTAGTCAAGATTCATTTCAGTAGAAAGTAGTCTTATCTGCCTAATTTTTGAGACCAGAATAAGCCTTTAAGTGTAATTCTCATTTTATGGTAATTACCTGGCCTTTGTAGTCCCCATAGGTTTGGCATTAAGAGGTAGTCATTACACTGGTGTCTGACTTTTTTCTAAACATTTCTCTTAAAAAATGCAAGGGCTGTTGGTGAGAGCGGACTATCACCACTTGAGTGGTGATAGTTGACCTCTGGTCTACTTAGATTTTGTAATTCCTTGGAAAGCCTGTTAGAATCATTCTTTCCTTCTCAGTAGCTACCAATTTAGAGTAGCTGGAATCTATAGGAATGAATCTTAGAGGGCCAAAAACGTGACATATTTGGGAACAATTCTTAAACTGATTAACTGGTTGTAATACAGTTTTGTGAATTTATTGTGCTGATGCTGTAAAACCTGTACCTTGTGGTATATCTGTCCCTATTAAGTGTTATTTTATCTCCCTTTAATATTGCTGTAAACGGTGATACCCATTGTAGCATACGTTTGACTTTTTTAATGTTCCATGTGAAAAATACCTTAATTTTATAATTTTTTCCTCACTGTAAATAAGCCCGTCTTCCTACCCAGATTTTTTGTGTATACATGTTCTACTGAATTCTACTACTTTTGCAGTTTTAATCCTGTATTATTTCTTCTATTTTGTTTTGTGTAAATGGGGAAAATTTAAAAAGCTGGAAAAAAAAGAGGAGAGAAATTTTGATACATGCTAAAATACAGATGAATCTTGAGGACATTGTGCTAAGTGAAATAAGCCAGTCACAAAAGGACAAATTCTGTATAATTTCATTACATGAGGTACATAGTCAAATGCACAGAGATAGAAAGTAGAAAGGTGGTTACCATGAGTTGGGAGAAGAGGGAAATGGGGAGTTAAGGGTTTAATGGGTACATAGTTTCAGCTTTGCAAGATGAAGAGAGTTCTGGAGATTTGTTGCACAACAATGTGAATGTGTTTAATCAACACTACTAAACTGTGTACTTACAAATGGTTAAGGTGGTAAACTTTATGTATGTTTATTTTACCATAATTTAAAAAAAGTTTTAGGAATCTTGTGTCTACCTTAGGTCACTGAAGGAAGAAGGCGTGAAAAAGTGGGACATGAGGAGACAAAGCAATGAAGCAGCCGGTAATGGGAAGTAAGGTGAGCTTGTGCACCTTCCAATTGCCAAGGTCTAATGCATTACCAAATTTTGTCTAAGCTCAACTGCTGCAAGTTAAAGGAAACTGATGATTACAAGTTTGCAAAACATCAGCTTGGGTGGAGCACTGTTCCAGACACAAAATCATAATATATAAATCCTGTTTACCTCATATTTCCAAAATAACTGTTTGTTGATCCAACCAAAATTTGTCGGAGGTGAGGGGCTGTTACTGGGGGTGACTCCCTCATAAAGATATTACTATTGCTGCTTTCTCGAAGAATCTTAAGCATAAGGCAGAAATCTCTGCGAGAAGGGGTAGTGAGAAGGGAGAAATTGGGAATGGTTTCTATGAGCACTTGATTTTCCCTGGAAATTGGTGGAGAAAAATAATTCTAGAAAGTACAAATTTTAAGGCCAGGTGCAGTGGCTCACGCCTATAATTCTAGCACTTTTAGAGGCCAAGGTAGGAGGATCACTTGAGACCAGGAGTTAGAGACCAGCTAGGCAATAGCTAGACCCTGTCTCTACAAAAAATTTAAAAATTAGCTAAGTATGGTGGTGTGCACCTGTGGTCCCAGCTACTCGGGAGGCTAACATAGGAGGATCGCTTGAGCCCAGGGGCTTGAGGTTGCAGTGAGCTAGGATGACACCATTACACTCTAGCTGGGGCAACAGAGCAAGACCCTGTCTCAAAAAAATAAAAATAAAAAGAGCAAATTTTATAGACCGAAGTATTTTAGAGTATGAGGTATAAGCTTATATTTAGAAGGTGAGATAATATCCATGATTCTTTGAGGTGTGCCAAGAGTCATATGTAATGTGATGTCTAATTTCTTCCTCACAGAAATACTCTAAGGAGCATAGCCTGAGATTATCTAGAGTCCTAGATTCTATTCTTAGTTATGCATACAAATTTGAAATTTTGGTTTTAGAGCTCATGGTATGAATTATGTCATAAAGAAGCTTTTACCAGGTCAACAAACAACCAGGAAGAATGAGTTGAAAGAGGAGAATTCAGAAGAAAGAAGGGTAAGTTTGTTTTTTAAATTGAATATGGTGTCTGATAGTAGCCCTACAAAGGATGTATTTCATCTAGATTTTTATCACCATGAGGCTGCTATATAGATACGAGTAAGTGGCCATCTATTTTACCAACATCTTGATACCATGCTTCCAACCCTTAAATACACAAATATCTCCCTCCCTTCTTCTCTCTCTTAAAAAATAGTGATATAGTTTCAATAAAAGCTCACGGGTGAAATACTGTAATGTCATTTTAAAAATACAAAATTTTATGTTTTCCTGAAAATAAGGGACAGGCAAAAAAGAATATTTGAATAGGATTCATGCAAATTCAGTCAAGAAATCAACTATATATGGTATAATTTTACACATCTTCTATTAACAGAGGCTTCGAACCCACCAATTGGCAAAATCTGACAAATACAAAGGGTTGGCGAGAATTCAGAGCAAGGGGGACTGCTCACCCACTGCTGATGGGAGTCCAAATGGGTATAAGCTCTTTGAAAAATAATTTGGCATTACTTACTAAAGTTGAACATCTGCATACCGTCCACCCAGCAAATTCACCCCTAGATATAAACCTTAAAGAAACTCTTACACACATGTACAGGAGATACACATAAAAGAATGTTCATAGCATTATCATGTGTAATGTCAAAAAATTGGGAACAATCTAAATGCCCACCAACAAAAAGACAAATTACAATATAGTCATATAATGAATATTATATAATAGTGAAAATGAATAAGCTACAGTTATCTGAAACAACACAGGTGAATCTCAAAAACATAATGTTGGGAGGGGAAATAATAGATATAAAGGCAAAAGCAAACACTATTCTCCTTAGGAATACATCCGTAAGAGGTACAAGGAAAATGAAGGAATAATTATCACAAAAGTCAGGATAGTGGTTACCTCTGATATGGAATGAGAACAGAAGGAGATTACAGAAGGCAAACTGGGGATTTCTAAGGTACTGACATAGCTTATTGTTTTTGTTTTGTATGACGAGGTGCGATTACTATGCACTATGAAGTATTTGCACAAAATAGGGTGCTTTAGCATAAATTACATGGAAGACATTAGTTCATACACCTTAAATTTATTAGCTTTGTTCTGTTGCTTTAAACAGTTAACAAACACCTGCTGTTTAAAACTTTCAACCAGATCTCACTCTTGTTGCCCAGGCTGGAGTGCAGTAGCTATTCACGGGCGTGAGCCTCGAACTCCTGCCAAGGGACGCTCCTGCTTCAGCCTCTTGAGTAGCTAGGATTGTAGGCATGTGCCACTGAACCTAGCTATACTCTACTTCAGGGGTCCTCAAACTTTTTAAACAGGGGGCTAGTTCACTGTCCCTCAGACCGTTGGAGGGCCGGACTATAGTTAAAAAAAAAACTATGAACAAATTCCTATGCTCACTGCACATATCTTATTTTGAAGTAAAAAAACAAACGGGCAAAAACATCCGCATGTGGCCCGTGGGCCGTAGTTTGAGGACACCTGCTCTACTGGTTTTTAACCTCTGTGATAGGTATGGATATTCATTTTATTATTATTCTTTAAACCTTATAATTATTTTTATACACTGCTATATGATGTATTTCACAACAAAAGAAAATGTAAGAGGAAGTTTCACACACTTCTGCCTGTGAGGTAGTCTTATACAAATGAATAAACAACATTTGAATCTGATCAAGATCTCAATCCACCTACCAATTTTTTTTTTTTTTTTGAGACAGAGTCTCACTTTATTGCCCAGGCTAGAGTGAGTGCCGTGGCATCAGCTTAGCTCACAGCAACCTCAAACTCCTGGGCTCAAGCAATCCTGCTGCCTCAGCCTCCCAAGTAGCTGGGACTACAGGCATGTGCCACCATGCCCAGCTAATTTTTTTTCTATATATATTAGTTGGCCAATTAATTTCTTTCTATTTATAGTAGAGATGGGGTCTCGCTCTTGCTCAGGCTGGTCTCCAACTCCTGAGCTCAAATGATCCGCCCACCTCGGCCTCCCAGAGAGCTAGGATTACAGGCTTGAGCCACCGCGCCCGGCCCACCTACCAATTTATAGGAAGTACATGGGACAGTGGAACATGGTAAACAGCAACATAGGGATATAATAAGAAAATTCCAGACCTGAGGAAAGACAAATAACCTGATTTCTTCAACCAAACTTTGTAAGAAAATAAAAACAGAGAGATAACCTATAGAGTAAAAGAAACCTAAGAAATATATCAAGAAATTGCAATGTAAAGATATTTGGATACTGACGCAAGCATGGGGGGGCGGAATACAAAATAATTGGGGAAAAGTAACCACTGCCATTAATTTTGATACTAAGTAATTATTATATAAAAATTCTATGTGTGATGGTAGTGTTATATATTTTTAAAATAGTTCCAGTCTTTCTAGAGGTACACGTGAAATATTTACAGATAAAATGATATGAAATGGGGAGATTTAGAGGCAACAGAGTGACAGCTAATGGGAACAGGGTTTCTTTGGGGGGGATGATGAATCTATTGAATTGTACACTAAATAGGTTAACTATACACATGTAAATTAAATCTCAATGAAGCTGTTAAAAATGATATAGAATCAGTGATTTTCTTCTTCTTTTTGAGGCAGAGTCTCGCTTTGTTGCCCAGGCTAGAGTGCCGTGGCATCAGCCTCGCTCACGGCAACCTCAAACTCCTGGACTCAAGAGATCCTCCTGGCTCAGCCTCCTGAGTAGCTGGGACTACAGGCATGCACCACCATCCCCGGCTAATTTTTTCTATGTATTTTTAGTTGGCCAATTAATTTCTTTCTATTTTTAGTAGAGACTGGGTCTCACTCTTGCTCAGGCTGGTTTCGAACTCCTGACCTTGAGTGATCCACCCGCCTTGGCCTCCCAGGTGCTAGGATTACAGGTGTGAGCCACCGTGCCCGGCCTTTTTTTTTTTTAAAGACACAGGGTCTTACTATGTTGCCCAGGCTGGAGTGCAGTGGCTATTCACAGGCGTGATCCCTCTGCTGATCAGCATCAGCATGGGAGTTTTGACCTGCTCCCTTTCCCACCTGGGCCAGTTCACCCCTCCTTAGGCAACCTGGTGGTCCCCTGCTCCCTGGAGGTCACCATATTGATGCCGAACTTAGTGCGGACACCCCGTGGCCATAGCGCACTACAGCCCAGAACTCCTGGGCTCAAGCGATCCTCCCATCTCAGCCTCCTAAGTAGCTGAGACTACAGGCGCTCATCACCGCATCCAGCAGTGACTTTCTTCAAAATAATCTGATATGGGCCAGGCACGGTGGCTCACGCCTGTAATCCTAGCACTCTGGGAGGCTGAGGCGGGTGGATCGCTCATGGTCAGGAGTTAGGAACAAGCCTGAGCAAGAGTGAGACCCTGTTTCTACTAAAAATAGAAAGAAATTAATCAATCGGCTAACTAAAAATATATAGAAAAACTTAGCCGGGCATGGTGGTACGTGCCTGCAGTCCCAGCTACTTGGGAGGCTGAGCAGGAGGATCATTGGAGCCCGGGAGTTCAAGGTTGGGCACCATTGCACTCTCACCTGGGTGACAGAGTGGAAGGAAAAAAAAAAAAAACTCATCTCAAAAAAACAAAAACAACACAATGACTAGTATGTAGTATGTTCTCATTAGCCAGGGAATATTTGGTGCATGACTGGTTGAACTTTCTTAGAAAAGTTTCTAAAAATAACTTTTTTTATATGGAAATTTTCAAACATACATAAAAGTACAGAGAACAACATGATGCATATATCCATCATTCAGTTTCAACAATGATCATGATTTTGCCATTCCCGAAATGAGCTGAGTTCAAGAGTGAGGGACCTTTTCAGAGACAATGCTCAACTATTATAAAAAAGGATTACTTCGAGGGGGAGAATTTCAGTCACTGTGGCAATCTGGTAAGGACATATTTTCAAGCAAGTTGGCTTCTGGTGCTGGTGGTGGTGGGGTCTTCAAATCAGAGCCTGTACTGTAAAATAACCATGTCCTGGCAATAGGAGAAATAGTTAGTCTTCATTCCCTCTTTCAATCAACACTTATTAGGTGCCTTCTGTGTGCTAGGCACACAGGTGAGAAAGTTACATAGGTGAGAACGTAGGTGAGAAAGACCATTCTTTTTTTTTTTTTGAGACAGAGTCTCACTTTGTTGCCCAGGCTAGAGTGAGTGCCATGGCGTCAGCCTAGCTCACAGCAACCTCAAACTCCTGGGCTCAAGCAATCCTGCTGCCTCAGCATCCCAAGTAGCTGGGACTACAGGCATGTGCCACCATGCCCGGCTAATTTTTTCTATATATATTAGTTGGCCAATTAATTTCTTTCTATTTATAGTAGAGATGGGGTCTCGCTCTTGCTCAGGCTGGTCTCGAACTCCTGAGCTCAAATGATCCGCCCACCTCGGCCTCCTAGAGAGCTAGGATTACAGGCTTGAGCCACCGCGCCCAGCCTCTTTTTTTTTTTTTTTTTTTGAGACAGAG
>VSMD01037726.1:0-22205 GCA_008750895.1 Mirza zaza
TTGGAGCCACGCCCCACCCCGCCCTTGGAGCCACGCCCCAGCCCTTGGAGCCACGCCCCACCCAGCCCTTGGAGCCACGCCCCAGCCCTTGGAGCCACGCCCCAGCCCTTGGAGCCACGCCCCACCCAGCCCTTGGAGCCACGCCCCAGCCCTTGGAGCCACGCCCTGCGCGCGGAGCATGCTGGGGACCGGGGAGGGCTCACATGACCTCGCCAGCCACCGGGCTTCGCGGACGGAGCCTGCTGGGGTTAGAGGGAGGTTAGTGGGCTGGTTGCCTTGGCAACTGGTCGCGCGGGCAACGGGCGCCAGGCGCGCGCTGGTCCGTTGGGAGGCGGTGACCAGCGGCCACTGTGCCCTGCGCGTCTGAGGCCGCTGGTCGCGGCGGGGGCCGGGGGGAAGGGGCGGGGAAACGACCGGGAGCGGGAGCGGAGAGGCGGGAAGGGGAGGCCCGGGGTCTCCAGGTTGCTCGGGCCGGGAGCAGCGGGCCGGGGCGGCGGGGGCGGGCCACACGCCGGGCCTTCGCGGGCAGCCGGGAGTCTCGCCGCGTCGGGCGCAAGGCGCCGGGCGCCACTGCAGGGGGCGGGCCGGAGAAGGAAGAGGGGAGGGGAGGGCACAGCTCGGTCAACGCCCGCCGGCGCCCCGGCCTCCTCAGCCTTCATGACCCCTGCTAGTTTTTGAAGGGTCAATAGTTTTTATGTACAAGATTGGGGCGCAGAAAGAAGACGTAAGAGGGCTCGGCGTCGGGCCAGGTAGCAGAAGAAAAGCTATTTGACCTGAATCAAGAGCCCAGCTCCGGAGCAGGAATGGACCTCGGAGGTGGCTTTCACACGGGACTGGAAGCCTGACTGTAGCCCACTGCTCCCTCTTACCCACGCCGAGACCTCCTTCTACCTTTGGGAGAGATTTCCCTTCAGGTTAAGGAGGAAAAGAGGGGCCGATGCCAGTGGGAGGTGAGGGAGAGGATGCCCTGAAGGCCCAGCCAGGGGAGAGCAAAAGACACTGATTCCGAAAAAGAAAAAGCCTATGTTTTTGGCTAAGCCAAGAGTACCCCAATCCCATTTCAGGGCTTCTGGGTGTGGGAGACTAAGTATTAAGACTAGGGCATCTAGAGAAGGCCCCCCCACCCTTAGTAACCCTTGTCAGTAGGGAGACTTCACATGGGACCTACTTCTTGGGTTTGACACCCCACCTCCAACTTGATGTTCATGCTTTGTTCATCCTTTACCAGGGCACCTTGGGGTCTAGGGCCATGTCCCTCGGGAAGGACCTTGATGGTCTTCTCCGTGCAGAACCTGCCATGACGTGAGGTGAACACCTCCTGTGAGGAACACCCCAGTGGGGAAATTACTGAGCTCCCAAAGTGTTTTGAAGCTGCTTTGTCATCTGTGAAATAATTGCTGCCCTGTCCCCTCCTGGGGTTGTTACAGAGACCTAGTGAGATGCTGAGAAGTGCTTTTAAAGATTTTGGGGTTTTCAAGTGCAAGAAAGCCCAGTCCAAGTGGCTTTGGGAACCACTGGCAAGAGAAGGGACTGGGGGCAACCACTATGGCCTCTTGCTGCTGCCACATTGTCCCAACTCCCCACTTTGCCAGGAGGGCTGCATCAATTTGAACAGCTGCCAATCTATCTGCCCTCATTCTCCCTGGCCCTGCCAGGACCTGCATTTAAAACCTGGGTCTGTCACTTACTAGCTGAGTGATCTTGGGCAAGTCATTTCAGCTCTTTCCTGCTTAAGTAGAGCTAAGACGGCCCGTGAATGAAACCATATAAACCAAGGCATTTCTGGCTCCAGAGTGAGGCAGCTGCTGTGGGGAGGAGCCCTGGTTGAGAATCTGTTAGAGACAGTTATTTTGTCACCAACTGGAATGGCCTTGGAACAAAGCACACAGCACTTATCTTGACCTCATCCATTGCCTTGCTTGACCTTATCTCTCATGTTACTTGTCACCTTCAATATTGTCACCTCATTCAGCCTTAGCATTGGCCTTGGCCTCAGTTTCTTCATGTGTGACTTGAGGATGATGATTCCTGCAGGAACCACTAAGCTTGGGATAAGGAAGCTATTAGGTCACATTATAGTTTAATTGCATTAAGTGGGATGTTCAGGTCTAGAGGGCAGCAGATAGCATGTTGTGAGAACAGAGCCGTGGAGAACATCTGTAACCCCATTAATAGATGAGAGGCTGGCCAGCAAACACCAGGGGGCCATTGACTCAAATGAAGAGTTGGTTGGAAAGCTAAGCCAAACAGAAAGCCAGGCCATTGTCAACACTGATAAGCAGTTCATTTATATATGTAAAGTGATTATTTAGATGGAGAAATTATACATTTTGAAAAGCCAACAAATACCACAAACATCACAAATGCTAGGAAAAAAAAAAATCCTGACAGTTTTACAAACTGCTGGACATACCTTCACTTTTAAAATAATCCCTCCTCCCCATATTTTTTGGCTACAGACTCTTTGATCACCTTTTTGGGTGACAGTGATTTTGTAATATTTCCTATGGAGAAAAGAGAGAATCTATTCCATCTTTGGCAGTGGGCGTATCCCGGGAAGCCTTTTACACACCATGGTAGCTATAGAAATTTAAGTAATTTAACTTAAATTAAGAAGCAATTTGAAAGCCCATACCTCTATCCCACTAAACCCATACAAAATGATCCCCTAATTTTATCTTCTGCCTTAGCCACATCAGAAATAACCACGACCATGCCACAGGACAGATGTGTGACATAGGGAATTTGCAGTGGAAAGGACAGGGGGCCTCAATCAACTTGTAAATATATCTTACATCTGCAGATTTTCCAAAAGTGCATGACAAAAGCAGTGCTAGTCCCAGCCCCAACAAAACCCCTCCTCTGAGCAGGACAAGGGTCTCTGTCCTGAGCAGGGTGCTCCCTGGTGAGCACACCCTGTCCTCTCCAGCACATACTCAGACCATCAAGCTGAATTCACTTTCAGGTGCACTTTCTTGAAAGGGGGTGGAGTGGGGGCCAGAAAAGTCAATGTGGACCCTAGACATGCCTTAGGGAATCCCACATGGCTCAGGGCTCCATGTCGTGTCACCTTGACACTGCCTGTCCTGTAAGAGGGTTGCGAGGAGCTGTTCAAAACTCATGCAGAAGACGTCCACACATAAAAAATACATGTCAGCAGGGGAGGGGAAACGGGAGAGAGAAAGTGTAGAAGAAGAAGCATTGGAAGAAAAGAGAAAAGGCTTGGAAGTGGGGAGGTGGGCACCCCGCTCACACCATCCTGGCTCTCTCCCCACTTCTGCGCTGGAGATTGGCCCTGCTGCCGTTCACTTGGTGTGTAACCTTCAGGAGAGCCTCCTGCCTTACTTCTCTGGGCCTCAGTGTCCCCTTTGAAGCAGGGCTGCCAATTCCTTCCTCACAGAGTGGTTGTGAGGATAACACGAGGTAACGTCGGGGGAAATTGCTTGGGAAATTGGGAAAGACCACTCACACAGGAAACCCTCCCCTCCTGAACCCTCCTTTGGCCAAAGGGGAAGTATGCTCAGAGGCCCTGACCCAGGCCTGGGCCTTGCCTGTTTGGGGAATTGGTCTGCCTTTACTAAATGCTGACCCTACCTTAGCTGGAAGAGCCCCGCTCAAGCCATCCTCTGCACCTTGATCAAGGCAGGTGCTGTCAGAGAGAGCACTGGCTTAGGAGTCGGAGACTATGTGCTCGATGGGTGGGTACCCAGGGCCTGAGCCTGGAAGACTGAGGAGTTGCCAGTGTCTGCTGCCTGGGGTAGCCCAGCCTGTCCCTCCAGGGACCAGAAGAAGGGCCCCCCAGGGGAGGAAAGTGCATGCAGGAGGACGGTCAGCAGTGGCAGTGATAGGGCAGCCCTGGGGGCCTACTGGGCAGGCATGAGCAAGGGGTCAGACTCAGCAGAAGATTGCAAAGCCTAAGGTTCACTTCAGTCTCGAGGCCCCAGGATCAGGACTGCCACCACCTGCCTCCAGAGGCACCCGTGGTGTGGACAGGCTGGTGATGCCTGGTGATGCCTGGTGCTAGCTCCCCGCAGCCTCCGCTTTCAGAACATAATCTGCCTCTTCCAACACAGACAGTGAGCCCTTAAATGAAAGGTTACCTGACATGATAGTTGGGAGTTCATTTCCAAAAGAGAGGATGCGTGTCAGGGGTTCTGAGGACAGGCCTGAGGAAGTCAGGGCAGTGATGTCACAGCTGACTGTAGCACTGGAGACAAAAAGGAGGGACAGGGAGCCCAAGGAGGGCGGGGGCCACATGGGATAGCATTTGCTTAGGCCCACAGGGGCAGGAGGCCCGACGTGGTGCTGCCCTGGAGTGCTGGCCTTCGGAAGCCTTCTAGGAGCTCACTAGGCAGATGGGCTGATGGAGAGAGACCTTTGCAAGCTGGGGAGCTGGCTCGGCTTCACCCCAAATTAGAGAGGGCACCACTCACTGAGCACTCGCATGGCAAAGTGGGCCAGATCCCAAGGGAGGACCCAAAGGAGCTGAGTCGAACCTGCCCAGGGTCTTTCCAGAACTGAGGGGTCAGTGATATTGCTGTCGCTTGCTGAGCAGAGTTGAAGGGGGCTGGAGGATGGGGAGTGAAAGAGTGGCTGGGACAGCTTCAACTATTCCCCAGGGCCTCCTCAGGGGAGGCCACCCCCATACCATGCACTCCCCCTTGGCCCCCTACCTAGGCCTTGGAATGGGTCAGCACCCAGTGTTATTTAATTACAAGGGCACCTTTGACCCAAACTAAGAATTCTCTCCTTACTGTTCCCCATCCTAAATTAGGTCTACCCTCAAAGTCTGAATTTGGCTCAGAGGTTCTACAAATGTGTAAAATGACAGATATCCCAAGAAAAAGTCAACATAGAAGCGCCCTCTCTCATAAATTTCCCAGGGTGAAATTCAAGTCAAAAAATTATATTCCCTTGCCCTTTTTGTTTAAAGTGCCAAGAAACAAAAGTCAAAGGATTAAAGCCCAGCATATTCAAAGAGAGCCCAGAGGTCCACCAGGGCCCAAGGGTGTTAACTTCCTCCCTGGGCTCTGTGCTTCTCACCCACCAGGCAGGCACAGGGCGCTGGGGCACTCCTGGAATGCGGGTCTTTCTCTCCACCTCTCAGCGTTTTAACTAGCCTGTCATGTGCTCTACTTTTAAAAGATCCACAGTTACTAGGCTGCAGCAGACGGTGACAGCCCTAGCACCCCACCCACCCACCACAGGGAAAGCCCGAGAGCAGCCGAGCAGCTTGTAGGCCCCTGAATGCTCCCAGAATCTAGCAACCAGCCCTGCAGACCCCTCTTCCTGCTGCCTCAAGACCCCAGCAGGAAAGCCCTGGCTGCTGGTGGGAGGAGCATGGCAGGGAAGAGTCATAGCCCAGACCCCAGGCCACAGCCCAACAGGGGCTTAGCATTGGCCCGGTGACCATGTTGGGGGGGCAGGGAGCAACCTCCACTGTGTTCCTTCCCATCCCCGAGCACTCGGTGCAACAGTAGCCGCCTACCCTGGGGCAGCCCAGCCACTGCCTCTTTGTTTATGACACCTTGTTCTTTCCAACATGTTGGAAACCACGCGTCCATTTCCCGTGTGCCCATGGCTCAGTGTCTTTTGGCCTGAGAGACTCTCAGCCAGTGGTGGCTTGCTGTCCTGACCAACAGGTTGCTGAGCTGAGGGCCAGGGAGCAGCGGCTCCGTCCTGCTGGTCCTCAGGGCACTAGCTGCTGTCCACTAGGATGTTCCTGGCCTCAAGTGGCATTGTTTATGCGACACAGTTCTCTGCCGTGAAGGATATGTGTGCATCACTGTGCTTCCTCACAAGCCCCCGGCAGCTGCACTGCTCTGGCGCTGCTCTGGTCCCTCGTATTCATCCCAGGGGGGCTAGCCGTTCTTGTTGGACCCTGGGGCCTTCCCTCCTTTTACTTGTGCTTTGCTTTCTGGCCCAGATGTTTACTTTTTCTGACATATTCCTCTAGATTTTGTCTCTTGGGGTCTCCCCTGGCTGGAGAAAGCGAAACCAGTCAATTCCGGTCCACAAGCGTCCACTGCCGGAACAGTCCTTGGCTCCACCCAAGAGATGTCGGCCTCTGGCCTCTCTCCCCACTGGCTCTGCTGTCCCTGAGGACCTAGCTGAGCCTCCTTGAGACCTAATCCATACATTTTTAAAATGTATCCCCTTAGGGCAATCCCCAACACCCACCCACAGTAACTGTGCTACCCCAAAATGTACCCCAAAATCTTTTCAATGCTTGATGCTGCTCTTCCGTCCTTGAGTTTGCCCAAATTCCGTGCAGCCTCTGGGAACGGCCCAGGCTCATGGGATGGCTTCTGGTTCTTACGGAGTCCCTGTCTGCAGCGCTGAACAGCCACCCCTCAAGAGTGTTCTGGGTCACCTGGCTTCCTGAAGCGGCCTCCCCCTCCCCAGACCCTGCCCTCCCCTCACATCAGGGAGCTTTTGTGAACCCCTGAGTTGTCCTGTCGGGCCTACTTCACTCCAGGGTCCCACAAACATTCCTCTCTGCCCAGCCTGCCTCCTGACAGACACCTCATCTTTTCGGAAATACATTCTTTTTCTGTGGCTGGTCCCTCTTTCTCATTTCCCACTGCTCCTGTTCTGAGAGTAAGACTGGCATGTTTTCCAAACCATTCCAGTTCCTTCTGGACCTTCCGAGTTAAACCTGACTCCCTGGGACACAACGGCTCTCAGCACAAGCCATCTATATGACCTTGGCCAGCTTCAGGGTGTGCGTTGATTCACTGAGTTGTTCTCTATCTCAACCCAAGAAAATAGCAAATTCTCTGAAGGGCCCTGATTCCTTTTAATGCTGTTGTCTGTTAACAAATTCCTGCCCTTCTGTGGGCAAAGCCACCACTTTAGTCTCCCAAGCCCAGGGTCAGAATGTATGTAATGCACAAACCCATTAGCCAAGCAGCGCCACACACACGGCCCTAACTCTGACACGGCCATAATCTGGCTTGTGGATTCAGGAGGGACGGTCCCCAGCCCATGTGCTGGTAGGAGGCTTTGGGGACAGCTCGTCCATACCACCTCCCCCGGCAGTGCAAGACTCATAGCAGTGCGCTCAGCCCCGTGCTGCCTTTGCGGTTCAAAGTGCTGACGACAGACCTGGCTGGGGTCACAGCGAGGGCAGCAAGCCTGGGCCTGCCCAGCCCCACCCCCGCCGCCAAGATCTTGAGTCTTCTGTGGCCTCCTCTGTGCTGCCTCCGTTAGGGATCAAGGCCTCCGGCTGCTTACCAACCCCAGCAGCCCAGGCTTGCTAAAGTCTCACCTATTAAAGAACAAGGCTCTGAGCTTGTGACTGCCCCCAAAGCACTGTCCTGAACTGCCAAGGTCATGTGCCCATGTGGACTCTGCTTATACCGGCGGCAGGGCAGAGCCTCCTGCCAGGGCCACTAGTTAAAAGTCAACCACAGGACCGTAAGCACCAGCTTGTGGCACCAAAGCACTGTGGGGAACCCCAAGCCCAGAAGCTGACGGGGGCCCTTCGCAGCCCGTGTGTACACACTGGGCACCCTCAAAGCCTCAGACTTCATGTGGGTCACGAGTCAAAGCTCGAAGCCAGTGCACAAGATGTTGGATTTGAGGGGGCTTAAATAGAACACCCCTTTCTTCCTTCCAATTCCAATCTCGGGGCCACCGCGGCAGCTGTGAGGGTCACAGCATGCGCCAGAGCAGGCAGCACACTGCAAAGTGGGCCCAGGAGGGGCAAGCCAGCAGCAGAGGAGGACTGGAGGGGAGTTCTCAGGGATGAAGCCACCTCATGGGGAAACGAGTTGAGGAAGGGGCCCTGCAGCAGGAACACTGTGGTGGGCAGCTCAGGGTCGCTGAGGGTGGGCTGGGAAAGGACAGTGAAGTGGGGACAGCCCCTGCATGGGCCAAGAGTCAGAGCAAGGTCTTAGAGGGATGAGGGTGGGCGGCATCTCTGCAGGGCACCCAGCAGGCAGCCTGGTAGAGGTATTCTTCCTTCGTTCTGTCTGTGCACGTCATCTTTTGTGTCATGAAGTATAACATACACACAGAAAAATGCATAACAGTTTAACAAACACAAGACAGACACTTGTAAGAACAGTGAGGAAAAAACCACTGCAGCACCCCATCACCGCCCAAGCACCCTGCCCCCTGGCCAGTGGGCCTGCAGTCCTGACCATGAAAGGAACCGTTTCCTGGCTGTCACAGTTCTGCCACCTCTGTGTGGACCTCTGAACAAAGTAGTTTAGGGTTCCCTGTTTTTAAACTTTAAATAAATGGAATCGTATTATGTGTATCTTGTGGCTTTTATTCAATATTGTGCTTGTGAGACCCATCCGAGGTGATATTTATACCTGTAGCTTGTTCATTTCACTGCTGTTTAGTATTCCCTGCATGAATGTGCCACAATTTATTTATCCATTCTATTCTCGATGGATAGTTGGGCTGTTTCCACATACAAGTTTCTCTAAGCTATAGACACATAGGAGAGGATTTCGGGCATGTTAATTACAGCCAACATGGTGGGGGACAAAGGTACTCATTGTGTTTCCCTGATTTCTACTGAGGTTGAACACATTTTCCATGCTAATATTGTTATGTGAAGTGGCTTCTCAATTTCTTTGCTCATTTTTTATGGGGTTGTCTATTACCAATTTGTTGGAGTTTTTAGTATGTTCTGGATATATGAGCTTTTTGTCAATAATACGAGTTGCAAAAACAATAGCATGTCTTTTCATTCTCTTGGTGTCCTACTAATATAAGGTCCATGTGTCAATATTCTCCTTGGTAGTGTATGATTGTGTCTTATCTAAGAAATTATGAAGATGATCTTCTATATGATCTTTTAAGACTTAAGATCTTTTCTTTATGACTTGAATCCATGCAGAACTGATTTTTGTGTGGCTGTGAAATAAGAGTCCAGTTTCACCTTCTTCCCCACATGGTAGGATGCCTGGCAATAGTGGTGCCTTGAACGTAGATTTCAATGCTGCCACCATTGTATATTGTGTCTGTGGGTGTGTGGAAAGGTCTGTTCCTGGATTTCTCTTTTTCCCATTGGTCTGTTGTCTGCCACGTGTCAATTCTATTTGGCTTGACAACATAATCTTGACATCAGGAAAGCCAGTCCTCCCATCCAGGCCCAACCCTGCTTAGCTTCCAAGATCAGATAAGATTGGGCTCATTCAGGGTGGTGTGGCCATAGACTCTCCCACCTTTTCTTTGAGAAAATGTTTTTGCTCTTCTTGGTCATTTGGATTCTCACATAAATGTTAGAATTAGGCTATTAAATTCCATCGAAAAATCCATTGGAATTTCAATTGGGACTAGGCCAAATCATAAACCAGCCTGGGGACCGTCACCAGCACAATATTGCATCCAGTCCAGGGGCATGGTGGTCTCTTCGTTTATTAGTTCCCCGGTGACCTTCAGGATATTAGTTTTCTCTGTAGGGTGCTGCACATCTGGATTTATTTCTAGGTGCTGGGAAACCTATTTTCTATGGCTTGTTTCCTTTATTCTCCCCCGCTGTGCCCATAGCCACATCTTTTCTTCTTTGTGTGAAGGCATATTCCGTGTGGTAGCAGTAAAGTCATATGGTATTCCGAGACGCGCCTGTTTCTGCACCAAGACTCAACACATGTGTTCTAAATATACTCTGTCTTGCTCGCCTGGTACATAGGTTATTACAGTTACTTGACCTGCATGTAAAGGTTAAAAGTAAAAGTTCATGCCCTTCCTGTCTTCCTTTGGCTTTTCTTATCCCTCATGGCCATCGGCGTTGTCCCGTCAACACAGAGTTGACACTGCGATATGGCAGTAGAGGGATTCTCAAAGCCCATTTTTCTTCTCTCCTCCGTAGCTGTGTTTTGGTTTTGATTGGCACAATTCACTAAGGACTCACCTTGTCGTAAAATCAGGGGCTCGTTCCTGGAAACAGGGCTTCTTTCCAGACCCTTCTCAGCACACAGCTCTCACTCATGTTTTGCTGTGAGAGGAGGGAGCTCTATGGACGGGTGAGGCTCACCCCTTAAACCCAGTGGGCCGGGGTCACCTGTCAGTCTCTTCCGCCTCCTGCCCAGCTGCTTCCTCTTGCTTTTTCTCTTCAGGCCGGCTCCCCAGACTGGATGCTCAGAAGCAATGCCACCTGGGCATCATCAGTGCACACTCTGCCCTGGCAGATTCGTTCATAGTCTTCTCCAGACACAGTAGGATGGGTCTGTTTCCTGCCCCCTTCCCTCCATGTCCAGTGCTGGAGTTAAAATCTGTATTTTCGCCAGAATTTAAATAGTCAGAAGGCATTAAATCCAAAGGGTCTTTTCGTTTCTCCCCAAACAAGAAGGCAATGGGCTTATGTTATAATCAAGAGCACTATCCTCCGAACTACTAGAGCACAAAAGGAGACGGAGCTACCTGCAGAGTCAAGTTTTCTCCCAGAGGAATACTGGAGGCTCTGACGGAGTGCGCCCCGAGCTGCTTCTGTGCAGAGGTCCTGATTTCACATTGCTTTTGTGGCTGGCCAGGAACCTTCAGGAAGGTTCAAGGCACCCTGACATTCATACCAGCTTTGCGATGGCACGTGGCTGTTAAAGAAACAGCTGCAGATGACAGCACCTCTGCGGCACAGCGACTCATATGAGAGCGGTGTTTGCCACCTTCTCAGGGAGGAGAACTCATAAGCCGAGCGGAAAACTCTGGAATTTGGTGCAGCTTCGCCTTTGCTGCTGATGACATTGATGTGTTGTGGGAGAGCTTCAGCCACACGATGCACTGTCTGACGACGCTGTGCCCTTGTAGGCTGCCTGGTCCACATAGACGGCAAAACGCCTTCAGCGCAGAACTAGAAGGGTGGGCATTTGGCGGGTGGGGGAGGCGGGCGCAGGGGGCAAACTGAGAGCAGTAGGGGGTGGTGGGAGGGAGGGCTTGGGGCAGCATCGGGACAAGGCCCCGACAGGCAAGGCCTCCAAAGAGGTGTGGGGAAACCTCCCCCCCTTTCCACATCCAGGGTGGCACCAAGGGGCTGGAGCAGTCTGCAGGCAAGCTCTGCCTGTTACAAAGGACATCAGGGTGGACTGATCAGGTATAAAAGGGGACTGAATTTGGAATATAAGTGGCATTTCAGGAATAGGGTGGGATGGGTGATTTCACAGATGGCAAGGGACGAGTGGGTGGCATCAATAAAAGATGAGTCATGTCTCATGCCTGACACAGCAAGAATGTAAGTGGAAAAACGAACGCACATTAAGCCCTGGAAGAACCACAGAAGAGTTTGAGAATCGTGGAGGGGAGGAAGCCTAAGGAGACACAGATCCTGAAGAACAGTGTGACATGTGTCTCAGGACCCCACCCACAAAGTCAGAAGCCAAAAGGTGAAGTGGGAAAAATATTTGCAACTCCTGGCCAAGTGCTAATTTCTGTAATGTAGAAAGCACTCTTAAACAAACAAACAAACAAATCCAGTGGGGAAAACAACGGCTTTGAGGATTTGACTTAGTCCCCTGAAAAGGAGAAAGAAGTGACTGTTCACCATATGAAAAGGTGCTCAACTTCCTAGTAAGGGAAACGTGAATTAAAACGTTTTGGCTTGAGAAAAAAGCACCTCCCCCCTGACACAGCCTAAAAGTGGTCTTGGATTAGGAGGGGCTCCCATGCCCAGCTGGGTGGCACCACAGTGTCCTCCTCTAAGTGGAGGAGGCTGTATTCCCAAGTGATTCTACCTCTGGGACTCACCCTACAGACACACACGCACGCACGCACGAAGGATTCCGCATGGCAGAGGCTGGGAACAGCCTTTAAATGTCTGCGGACAGGGGCCGGTGTTCTGCTAGTCCTACACAATGCCGGAGAGACTTCAGGCACCGAGGTACACTTTCAAGTTACCAAAGCAAGGTGCAGAACATACGTAGAATATGCTACCATTTGGGGGCGGGGGGGGGGGGGGGGGGGGGGGGGAGCCAGGGCTGGCCATGGTGTTGTACCTATTTGCCTGTATGTGCATAAAATATCTCTGCGGGGACTTGAGAAAGGATTAATTACCCTGTGGAGGGAGGTGGCAGGAAGGAGCTTTGAATTTGAGCCACATAAATATATTACCTATTAAAATGAGAAGAGAGCTAGCTATGCAAGAAGCCAGGTCACTGAGGGACATGGAGGATGAGGCTTCTCCTTTGTAGCTTTTCAATTTGGTGCCCTATCTGCTTGTTGTGGGGGCTAAACTGTGAGTCCAGACCCCACTGTCACCAGATGGGGGCTGAGGTTCCAGGACTACGGTGACAGAGCGAGTTTCTGGACAATCTTTGTCTGCTTTACGCGGGGTTCAAACACGGCAGTGACATGTGCTTAGCCTCACACACCAAGAGGGGAACCCGGGCAGGCGGCTGGGGGGTGTCCGTGGTGCCCCCACCCTGGTCCTGGAACTTACGAGGGGAGGCTGGAGGGCTGGGCCCTGGCTTTGCCACTGCTCGGTGGGAAGGGAACCAGGGTGTCAGGAGAGGGCTTCACAGGAGTAGTGTCATGGGGCGGCCCTGACCTCCCCAGCAGGGTGAGAAGTCAAGGAAGATTTTGGTGGCTCAGAGACACTGTAAACTTCCTAAGCACCAGGATCAGCTGAGCTCTCCCGGATAAGGGAAAACTGCTCTGATCCTGACGTCTGCCCTGCACTAACTTTATCTACTGTTATATGCAGTAAGGTAGCCCCACGGCCCGCCCTGCCAGCTCCTGTGAGTGGAGGACCCCTTCAGTGTGGGACAGATGGGGGCCTGTCCCCAGTGAACACATTTCAGCCCTGTGCCCCTCCACGTATGCATCCCTGCATGGCACCAGCGTCCTAGCACCTTTGGGCTCTAGATGGAGCTGGTGGAGAATATACCCAGCCACACCCCCTCACTGCCCCTGTCCCCAACTGCCCGCCCACTGCCATCAAGGCTAGCACATCAGCAACCATAGAGCCCTCTGAGGAAGGGATTTCCCCATTTATCAAGCCCTGAGCACAGGCACAGGCCACATGCTCTCTCCTCCCCTCCTACAGCGGCCCACGGATTAATCGTGCCGTCCTGCCGCCATGGTTGAGTGACTGTAGCAAGGACATCTGGTGAAGCCCTTCATTTCACAGGTGGGGAAAACTGAGGCCTGGAGAGGGAGCAGAGCGGAGACATGACCCTGATCTGGCTGGGATTGGGCTCCCCCGGGGCAATGGGCGGGGAGAGGGGGTTTCTGAAGTGATGAGGTGCTTGGAGGGATGAAGGGGGTGGTGTGTGGGGGGGCCTCGGGGAGACTCGACTCTGCTGGGCTCTCCAGAATGGACGGTCCCGAGAGCCTGAAGATCACAGAGCTGGGCCGATGTCCAGACTGCAGGAGACAGAGGAGAAACCGCAGCGAACAGGGTCTGGGCTGAGCAGAGAGCCCTGCACGTGTCACCCCACAGCTGGTGGCCTCAGGGAAGGCTTCCCAGAAGGGCATGCGTAGGGCTCACAGTGGGCAGGTAGGGAACAGGTATTCCAGGCAAAAGGAACAGCACCTGCAAAGTGAAGTGCAAGGCCTGTGGGACCTGCCCTGAGGGTAGTTGGGGTCACCGTGCAGGTCAGGGGCCTTATTGACAGATGACATAGTCCCATCACAGTGATGACAGGGGACAGGCAGCATTCCCTGCCCCACCCACTTCTGTTTTATACTTTGACGTTTGTCGCTGCCCTTTCAAAGGCTGATCCTGGGGCAGTCACTGGGTTTAGAGGTAGAGGCCAGCCATCTGGTGGGCAGTGGAGCCCACGCTTTGGGGGAAGTGGGCTGGCCAGGGGGTGACTGGGATGAGGACTCAAGGGGGACGTGTGGTTTGAAGGTGGCATGCACCAGCTGCCCTCCCCAGCGTGCAGAGCTGGTTATTAGCTCCTGGGAACCTGGGGACATGGTGGGCAAGGCTGAGCATATGGGTCCCCAACTTGATTCCAAGGAGCCACCAACTACCTTGTGGATGCCCCAGCGGGCCACAGAGCCTCAGCCCCTCGCCCATGGGGGAGGGGGCAGCTCTCCTGGCTCCTGTGCCCCTTCCAGCCCTCCCACCCCCACGCAGCAGGCACCAACCTGCCCTGCCTCGTCAGCCCTCAGAGGCTCCAGGTCAACTGGGAAGACCCCCTTGTCCATGTGAGGCACAAGAGCCCAAAGGAGAGGGGGTGGGGAGTGGGGGGGTGTGGCACGCCCTGGGAGGCAGCCAGCCTATGGGACCAGGGACCAGGGGTGGTGACCTCATCTGTGAAATGAGGGAGTTGGACTCGATGCTCTGAGGCCTGCGCCCATCTCCTCTACAGACGGTACAGGCTCCGGGGGCGGAGATCACAGGCGCAGGAAGAGGCCGGGAGAGCCTGTGTGGGGCCAGGGGTAGAGGAAGGGGGTTCAGTGGGGGAAACAGGGGGCCTGGGCAAAGCTGGGGCTGGGGTCACAAGGAGCTGAGTGGGTGTGACAAAGGCCAGGGCCCAGGAGGGAGCCTGTTATCCAGCAGGTGCTCAGATCCAAGGCTGAGAGTGGGGCCTTTGGCTTTGGCTGCAGCCACCCCCCACCACCAGCTGTGTCCTTTCACTGAGGACAGGATGAGAGACTGAGGTGTGTGGGCACAAGGTCCTCTGCTGGGCGCAGCCAGCTGCAGATGGCCTTGCCTGGGAGACCATTCCCAGCCCCACTGTTCAGAGGCCCTGGAGCTTTGACTGTCCTTCCTCTTTCTAAACAGCACCCTGCCCCATCCTGTCCCCACGCTCTTCTGGAAGTAAATCCTTACTGCCCAAGGCTGGGCGGGCCATGGGGAGCTCACTGGCGGCTGGGGGAGAGCACCCCCAGACTGAGCGAAGGAGAGCAGTCCTCTGGCATCCCAATTAGCAAGCGTGCCAGGGTGCACAGAAGGTCACACTGCCAAGGTTTTGATGGAAGGGGGGAGGGACGAGGGTGTGGATCCATCCAGACTCTGAGACTGAGCTCAGCGCCCCTGCAGTGGGTTGTTCTGAAGTTGCCCAGGACTTGTCCTGTGCTTCAGGCCTAGGCTGGGTACCTGGAGCTTCCTGCCCCGCCTGCTGCCACTGATGCCACACTGAAGCCCCACCAGCAGTTGTCCCAAGGCAGGAGCTGGTGACCAATCCAGGCCCTAGACGTCTCATGCAGCCCCTGTGCACACACAGGGTCCAGGCTGCACCCTCTTTTCCCTAGAGCCCCTCAGGTTCCAAGACCAAATTTATTTAAATTCCATGGAATTTTAAAAATCATGTTCCACCTAGCACTCTGGGAGGCTGAGGTGGGAGGATTGCTCAAGGTCAGGAGTTCAAGGCCAGCCTGAGCAAGAGCCAGACCTCTGTCTCTAATAAAAATAAAAATTAATTGGTCAACTAAAAATATATAGAAAAAATTAGCTGGGCATGGTGGCGCATGCCTGTAGTCCCAGCTACTCGGGAGGCTGAGGCAGGAGGATCGCTTGAGCCCAGGAGTGTGAGGTTGCTGTGAACAAGGCCAACGCCACGGCACTCTAGCCCGGGAAACAGAGTGACGCTCTGTCTCAAAAAAAAAAAATCATGTTCCATCTAGAATGCTCTTGCCTAGTTAGAAGTTATGGAGAGCACAGGGTCTCAAATGACCTGAGGTCAGCAGGAGTCCACTGAGGTGAGATGCCACCTTTCTGGAGCCCCAGGAATGCAGTGCATGCGGTGACAGGAGCACTTCTTCGTGCATAAGCTGCTGCAAGACTCAACTTCTCCCAACAGGCAGGAAGGGTGGAGATGCCCCTTTACTTAAGCTAAGACCCAGGCGCTGGCACCAGCTGGGTGATGAATTCCCAGTGCTGGTGGCTGGGCCATCTCAACCTGGAGGCTGTCACAGCTTGAGGCAGGGAGGAATCCCAGCCCACCAGCCCTGGGGTCTGGACAAGCACCTCCTGCTTGGGGCAGCAACAGCAGCAGAGAAGCCAAGGCAAGGCCCTTCATTCAGTCTAGGTACTGAAACTGTCCACTGCCCTATCACCACCTGCCCAAGGGGGCCCCTGAATTTGGACGGAGGGATCCAGAGCCAGGAAACCCCAGACGCACCATGTTGGGAGGCTGACGTTGTTCTTGACCCTCAGGACCAGGAGCGTCGCTGTGCTAGCCCGGCACACTGGCCAGAGCCCTCGTACAGCAGAACATGAGAATGGTCCCAAAAGAAACCCTAGGCATGGAGCTGGGGAGGCAGGGCGGTGTCACCAAGAACCCCATCCCTACACACCCCAACAACGCACCTGAAAAAAGTTCCTTAACAAAGTGATTTTCCAGATCAAGAACCTGGAGCCCAGCAGTGACTGGGGGGTGGGGAGGTGCGGGGAGGGGCGCCCTTCCTGGCCTCAGGTTACCCTTTGCCCATCTGGAAGGCGGAAGGCAGCCGGGACCTCCGATCCCCTCCAGGCCAGATTTTGATCCCAACCCCTCACCCACCTTCCACGCCAGCCACATCCCACAGCACTCACGTGGTGGCCCTTGGCAGGAACAGACTGGGTTCCCGCGCAGGGAGGGCAAGGCAGTGAACGGAGTGGGAGGCTCAGATTTGCCTTAGACTCCTGGGACCCGATGGCGATCTCTCCTCTCCTCACCTAGCACTCCCTGAGCATTGAGCAGGGCTGCGGCCGCTGCTGGGGCAGGGGAGGGACGAACAGTGGGTTCCCAGGGGCAAGCCGGGCCCTGACCGCTCACCCCCACGGCCTCGCTCCCTGTGCCCAGGCCCCGCAGCGATTCCTCTGCAAATCATGGAAGGCCGAGGCAGCAGTGGTCTCTAAACCGTTTACTTTCCCGGCAGGAGGAGGGGGTGTCGGCGGAGGGGGGCGGTGGGCATGAACACTGCGGATGGCGGCACCGCCGGCTCAGGCGAAAGTGGAGTTGTTCCAGCCGACGTTGGCCGGGTTCATGTCATAGTAGTTGATGTAGACCCTGCGGGGCGGAGGCCAGACTCAGCGGGCTGCGGGCAGGCCCGAGGCCCCGCACCCAGCACCCCCAGGCCCGGGCGCCCCCGCTCACCGGTCCGCGCTGATGCGCAGGCGCTCCGCCAGCAGGCCGCACAGCAGCTTGCTGTAGGCGCGGTTTTGCGCGCCGCCGATCTTGCCGATGCTGTGCAGGCTGCAGAGCGCGCACGGCTCGCTGGAGCCGCCGAAGGCCATGAGCTGGTCCGGGACCACGTGCACCGCGATGTACTGCCGGCAGAGCGCGCGGTGAGCCCGCCCGAGCGACCGCACTGGGCCCCAGCGTCGGCTGCGGGCCCTAGCCACCGCCCCCACCCCCACGCCGCCCGAAGTCGCCTTCCCAGCCCCTCGCCCGGGACCACCCCGCCGGCGGGCACGCCGCCGCCTGCCCCCTCCCGGCAACCTGGGGCGGCTTGCCCGTGGCCTGCGCCAGCTGCTGGGTGAGCTCGGACAGGAACCCGTCCGGCACCGCGGCGCGGGGAACGTTGGTGTTCACGACGAACATGGGCATGGTGGCAGAGCAGCGGCGGCGGCGGCAGCGGGACGGACGCACAGACCAGCACGCGCCGCGGCCGCAGCCGGAAACCTGAGCTACGTGACCGCCGCCCGGCCCCGCCCACGTGGTGGCGTCACCGCCCGCCCGGTCCCGCCCGGCCCCGCCCCCAGTGGTGACGTCGCCGCCGCCCGGCCCCGTCCCAGCGCGGCCGCGGCCGCGGCCCCGCCCAGTGGTGACGTCACTACCCGCCCGGCACCGCCCCAGCGCGGCCGCGGCCCCGCCCAGTGGTGACGTCACTACCCGCCCGGCGCCGCCCCGCGCGTGGCCCCGCGCGCCCTCCGCGCCATTCCCCACCGAGGCCGGAAGCCCGCCTGTCCCTCCGTCGCCTCGGGTCGCTGTCGGCCCTTGCACTTAGTCACTGAGGTGTGCGCGGAGGCGCCGTGCCGGGCGGAGTGCGGCGGGTAACCTGGCGGACGGCCGCTGCCCCCAGAGCTGGCCGCCCAGTAGTCGGAGCCCCTGCGTCCTCAGTCTCCGGGCCACATGTCCCCAAGGGCTACAGCCCTGCGCGCCTGCGCCGCGAGGGGGCGAGGATGCTGGGGGCGCGAGCGCAGGGGCGGGCCTGGCGGGGGCGCTGCGCTCCGCCCCGCCGGGTCCCCGGGAACGTCAGCTTCTCAGGGAAGCCCCAGCCTAGCGGAGCCCACCAGGGATGCCCTCGGTTTCCGGCTGCGGCCGGGCGCGTGCCGGTCTGTGCGTCCGCCCCGCCGCCGCCGCTGCTCTGCCACCGTGCCCGTGTTCGCCGTGAACACCGACGTTCCCCGCGCCGCGGTGCCGGACGGGTTCCTGTCCGAGCGCACCCAGCAGCTGGCGCAGGCCACGGGCAGGCAGCAGCTGGGTGGGGCCCTGGCCATGCTGGGGGCGCCGGGGTTGAGCCTGCAGACCCTGCCCCCTACCCTGTCCCCACTCTGAGGAGGTCTCTTGTTCAGGGTGGTGCACCGAGGACCACATCCTCAGAGATCTCTGGGAAGGTCCTGTCCTTGGTCTCTGGTAGGTGCAATCCACCCACTGGCTTTGGTGATGGCCACGTGGTGCGGCAAGGACACCGGGCCTGTGGGACCTGTGTGGCAGCAGTCAGCCTCCAGTTGGGAGGTCCCTTGACCCGTTTATGCAAATAGCCTGTAGGTGTCAGTTCCTCCAACTAGGCCTCAGGTTGCTTCCCTCCTCAGTGTCACACCTCAGGTCTCACCTGTGCCCGGGGCTTCCTTACTACTGAGGCGCTGATGGTGCCACACCTCCAGCTGGGGGCGCTGATCCCAGCTGCCGACCACAGCAGACCCAGAGTGCTGCCCTCCGTATGACCAAACCCAAGAGAGTGACCTTTCCTCCCACACCTGATCGCCTGCCAGTGAAATGTGCGTCCTTTCAGTGTCCCCTTATCCTCACTTGTCTCCATCCCACCCCCTCCCTGCCAAGTCTGTGCTAGCTGGTGCCTCTGTTGGCCTGTGATTCCCCTGTGGCAGACTCCTTCTCCGAGAGGGAGGCGTCTACTTCCCTGTCCCCGGCAGCAGATGTAGCCACTGACTTGCTTTGCCAGTGAAAGGTGAGCAGAGTGACATGAGTGACTCCAGGCAGAAGACTGAAGAACCAGTGCCTGGGTGGCCCATGCCTTGTGAGAGTGGATGTGGGTGACAAGGTGGAGCCTCACCAGCAAGCACCCGGCTGTCCCTGGAGGTGAGCACTGTGCATTTCAGGTTGTTAGCGTAGCAAAGGGGTGCCTTCCCTGGCCAGGACAGCCTCCGACCCACTTGTCCTTATACCTTCTCCAGCTGTTTCCAGTGGCAGTCAGCCCTGTCTTCCCAGAAGGGTACCTGAGGATTCCCAATCCCACTTTTTACTTGCTTGGATACTTGGCTAACCTCTCTGAGCCTCAGTTTCCCCACCTGTAATTTGGGTGTTATACAGAGATGTTACGAACATTAACTGGCCTAAATGCTGGTGATTGTCCCCTCTGCTACTAGAGGCAGTACCATCCCAATGCCTGCCTCACCTCCTACCCCCTGCTCTCCCTTGTTCCCTGAGTCATGGCACCTTGTCCTTCAGTACCATGCTGAAGGTTTCAGTGCCACGCTGAGGCTCCTGGCTTGGGCGTTGGTCCTGAAATGCAGTGTGCCCGAACTTTCCTTCACCTGACTCCAGCCCTCAACTTGGCCTCAGATCCTTGGGAAAGTGCCCAGAGCACCTGGCTTGGTCAGGTCCCACATGTGCCCACACCTGTCCTATCCTTCAAGGCTGTCTCCATATTTCTATTTGTGAGTTAAGGTTGCGTTTCTAGGCGGTGAGTTCCGCGAGGGTGGAGACAGACTCTCTTTTGCCATTGTTGTATGCCTGCCCCAGTGGTAGGCACATGACCCTACCACATGACCATCTATAGACATCCATGCCTTAATCCCTGGACCCTGGGAATATGTTACATTACATGGCAAAAGCACTTTGCGGCTATAATTAGGGTTATGGACTTCAAAATAAGGAGATTATCATGCGTTCTCTGGGTAGGGCCCAGTCTAATCACGTGAGCTCTTAAAAGCAGAGAATTTTCTCCGGCTAGAATCACAGAGATTTGAAGCAGGACAAGGACTTGATGTCCATTACTGGCTTTGAAGATGAAGGGGACCAGAGACTTCATCTTACAACCACAAGGAACTGAATTCTGCTGACAACCTGAATGAACTTAGAATCTTCCCTAGTTGACCTTAAGTGCAAGTTCTTGAGCAGAAAGCCTCACCTTGTCATGTTGGACTCCTGACCCTTAGAAACTGTGAGATAATAAATGTGTGTTGTTGCAAGCCGCTACATTTGTGGTGAGTTGTTATAAGAGCAATAGCAAATATACCTGCCATCTGCAGGGCACACCAATGACCTGCTAATGATGGACACACGCACCAGGCGGGTCCTCACTGGCAGCAGCAGCCCAGCTGTGTGCGGGTAAAGCCTTCACTGCCCCTGGCACCCAGGCACGACCACCTCAGCTCCCACCCCAGAGCTCCCCAACCCCGAGAGGCTTCCTTCCAGCACCTTCTCTCTATCCACAAGGCTGTTCTCATCTCCACTCAGCAGCACCTGTAGCCCCATGAGGCCCTCGCAGCACCTTCAGCTGGAGACACCACCCTTCTCTCAGCTTCCTCAGCCCTGGGCCTCCAAGGAAGCATTTTCACGGTCTGCCTCCAAAGACAGCAGTGCGTGCATGTGTGCACGTGCATGTGTGTGCATGCACGAGCCTATGAGGCTGAAAAGGTGAAAAGTTGGCATCTGCCCCTGGAATGTGTACCAGGATGGGAGCCTGGGCGCCCCCTCAGAGTCCTTGTCTGTTTCTCTGGGTGCCTGGTCCTCCCTAACCTTCAGCGATCCCCTGCTACCTGCAGAATGAAGTCAGAGCAGAGCACAACCCGCAGGGCTCACCACCATGTCCTCTAGCTCGCCACCTCTCCCGCTGCCCCACCGCCCATCCTGGCCCCACCCTCGGAGAGCACTGCCCAAGCCCCAGCTCCACTGCTGATCCGCAGCACCTCCAGCTGGACACCTTGGGTGCCCTCTGGGCTTCTCAACAAAATGGGGACCAGGAAGCACAACGGACGCAGATGACCATGCACACCAGCACTCTGAATTGGGAGTGCCACCGTCCATGGACCTCAGGCATCCACCAGTCCTTGGAGGCAGCCTGCATGGCGATCAAGGTCAAAGGTCCAAAGGCCCAAAGTCAAGCTTGTCCAAGGTCTACTCCTGGCCTACCCAGGTCTACTCCTGGCCCTCCCACTTAGGTCACACACTTAGTTGTGTGACCTATGACCTCGACAAGCCCCTGGCTTTTACTCAGTCACTCAGGTGTACAACAGGGGTGATAAAAGTACTAATTCTATGGGTTCCTTGTCAGGATTAAAGGCGCTAACTCTCACAATGCACTCAGAACGGTCCCTATGTGTAGAAAACCCCCCATGGGCGATAGCTCTGAACACTTGTCGTCCTGAGACTGTTTCGGTTTTTGCAAGGTGAGGGTCACTGCCCTCCTCTCAACCCTTGGTGCAGCCTGAGGATGGGGACTAGGTAGGGTGGAAGCCTTGGGGCGCGGTGGGCCCCAAGTGGATATGTGCAAAATGAAGGGGCAAATGAGCGATTCCGCTGAGACACAGAGTGACCTGTGTCCCAACAAGAGGGACAAGAGTGAGGAGAGGATGACAGCAAATGCCAAAGAATGGATGACAGCCCTTTGGACACTGCACAACCCCAGGCCCTCATGAGCACCACCTGGAGCCTGGCAGCCACCCGACTGGGCCGTAACCAGCAAGCATGGGAGGGAGAGGTTTGGGCCAGGAGAGGGGCAGGACAGGCCACGCTGGGTCTGGGGTCTGGGCAGGTGGGCTGGAGCTGGGGAGCATGGCCACAGCTCTGGCTCTGCGGAGCCCCTTGGGCTGGACATTCACGCTGACACGTGGACACACAGGCACAGCAGAGACAGGACAGCCACCGGCCCAGACCTTCCCAGACGCTCAGCCTGTCCCTCCCACCCCTCTCAGCACTGTGCCTTCCTACCTTCCAGGTTCTGTCCTGAGTCCCTTCCCACCAAGGGGCTCCCTGGGCAACAACGACTTACAACTCCCAGGGGAAGCAGGCCTGGCCAGAGCTCGTCCCGGCCGGGTGGGTGGTGAGTGCACCATGGCCCAAGGGTGGGGCCCAGGCTGGCCACCAAGGCACTAAGGTGTGTCAGATGCAGATGGCCCTGGGTGCTCCTGGCAC
>VSMD01037728.1:0-14069 GCA_008750895.1 Mirza zaza
TTCGAGACCAGCCTGAGCAAGAGCAAGACCCCATCTCTACTATAAATAGAAAGAAATTAATTGGCCAACTAAAATATATATAGAAAAAAAAAAAATTAGCCGGGCATGGTGGCGCATGCCTGTAGTCCCAGCTACTTGGGAGGCTGAGGCAGGAAGATTGCTTGAGCCCAGGAGTTTGAGGTTGCTGTGAGCTAGGCTGACGCCATGGCACTCACTCTAGCCTGGGCAACAAAGTGAGACTCTGTCTCAAAAAAAAAAAAAAAATGGTATAACTACTATGTACCATTTGTACAGTATAATCATTAAAATATTAAAAATGAAATTACCCTATGATCCAGCAGTCCGTTTTTGTGTATATATTCAAAAGAATTAAAAGCAGGATCTTGAAGAGATTTGCACACCCATGTTAAAAGCAGCATTATTCACCATAAGAGGTAGAAACAACATAAATGTGCATCAATAGATGAATGGATAGACAATATATATATAAAATACAATATAGAAATATACAGTGGCATATTATTTAGCCTTAAAAAGGAAGGAAATAAAAAAAAAGGAAGGAAATTATGACACATGCTATAATATGAATGAATCTTGAGGACATTATGCCAATGAAATAAGCCAGTCATAATATTAATAGAAAGACAAATACTGTATAGTTCCACTTATAGAAGGTATCTAAAGTAGTCAATAGCAACAGAAAATAGAATTGTTTAGTGGATGTACAGTTTCAGTTTTGCAAGATAAAAAGTTCTGGAGATTGGCTGCACAACAGTGTAAATATATTTAATACTACGGAACTATAAACTCAGTGGTTAAGATAATAAATTTTGTGTTTTGTTACAATTTAAAAAACTTTAAACTTTTAGAAACATGAAGCATATTGTATTTTAAAATTTTATACCATAATGTAAGCCATGTTTCTAAATATTGAAAAAGGTACTGAATGAATAATGGGCCAAGTCAGAGGGGTTGAATCACAAGGTATCATTCAGAGGCATAGCATTTTGAGTATAATTTAATAGAAAATTATATCCAGAAATGAAATAACATAAAGGTCCTGAGATGGGAAGGAGCAAGTCTTTTTTTTTTTTTTTGAGACAGAGTCTCACTTTATTGCCCAGGCTAGAGTGAGTGCTGTGGCGTCAGCCTAGCTCACAGCAACCTCAAACTCCTGGGCTCAAGCAATCCTTCTGCCTCAGCCTCCCAAGTAGCTGGGACTACAGACATGCGCCACCATGCCCGGCTAATTTTTTCTATATATATTAGTTGGCCAATTAATTTCTTTCCGTTTATAGTAGAGATGGGGTCTCGCTTTTGCTCAGGCTGGTCTCGAACTCCTGAGCTCAAACGATCCGCTCACCTCGGCCTCCTAGAGAGCTAGGATTACAGGCTTGAGCCACTGCGCCCGGCCAAGGAGCAAGTCTTGAACAGTGAAAAGTTGCTTGGTTTTGCTTAGCTGGGACAGGAATATGAATAATAAGATTGAGAGAATGGGTCCAGTTTATGAAAAGACTTTAATTATATAGTTAAGAGCTTGGATTTCATTTCTAAGGAATTGAATGTCACAATTATAGCAATAAAAAAAAAAACAATTATAGCAATAATAAGAGCACTTGTTATTTGCTAAGTAAACACTGGGCTAATGTGCTTTTCTGAGATTATCAAATTTAGTTTTCTGAGCTTTCAGCAAGGAACCTGGTCAAACTATTATATTTTTTCCTATGGAAATTAATCGACTCAGGGAAAAAGTGAAGGTCAGGAAAATAAGAGGCTGTTGTAATAGTCCTGGTGTACAAAGTTCAGGAGCCATGGGTAAAAGACTGTTCTGAGAAGTGTGCACATTTATTTTATTAAACTGTTCCAAGACTAAATCTTTCCAATCACATAAGTACAAGTTTGTGCAATTGGGAAGGTGAAGGTGCTGTTAACAGTAATGAGGTTAAAAAAAGGGGGGGGGGGGAATTCAGAGAACAAAAATAGTAGTGCTTGACAGATTATACCAGGCATGGGGAACCTGCAGCCTTAAGGCCACATGCAGCCTTCTAGGTCCTAAAATGTGATCTTTTGACCAAATCGAAATATTATGAAACAAATCCTTTTATTTTTATTAGTACATTTTTGTTCATCTTGTATATTTTTATTTTATTTTTTAAATGAATTTATTTAATATACCAAAGACTAAGTTTCAACAAAATAATCCTCCCAGACTGACCAGCACAATTAGAACATTAGGAAGCCATAAGGGCTAAATTGACAGCTGCTACGTTCATTGTTTAGTTCTAATTTTCCCTGCCTAACTGTGGCACTACCACATGAGGCTGGTTGGCAAGAGTTTATGGGGGTCGAGCACACCAGTCTGTTATCAGCTTTTGGCAGTGGTGCATTGTGTTTCTGTTTGAAGTGGAATTTGTGAATAATTGCACAGCTCGACAGTGTTTTTTAATTCTCTCTGCTTAACAGTCCATCATGTCAAAGAAAACTTAGAGAACATTGAAGGAAGAAAACAGATTTTTAAATGAGAATTGGGAACTGCAATATTATCTCGTTTCTGCTAAAGATGATTTGCTTGTTTTGTGATAATGTAATATCAACATTAAAGAAATTCAATGCTCATCAGCATTATAACACTCATAAGGACCACAAATATTTTAAATTAGAGCGAGAGGCATGGAAGGTTGTATTGCAGGAAATTAAAAGATGAAAAGCAAAAGCAAAGACAATTCTTTCACACAGCAGAAAGACCTGTAAATAATGCCACTGAAACAACTTATAAAGTAGTAGTATGTATTGAGTAGTATGTACTCGGGGAAAAAAGGGAAGCCATTCAATTATGTAGAAATTGTCAAAGAATCCATTGTCAAAATTGTAGGATGCTTAGACACCAATATGTTTCAAAGGACAATTATCTGCCTCTTTCAAGGAGTACTGTAACTGATCAGGAGCATGAATTAGCCTTCAACTTAACAACTTCATGCAGTACTCCAAAAAGAAGGTATGTATTATTCAATCACTTTGATGAATCAACTGTTACTACTGGCTTGGTGCAGGTTTTATACTTCATTTGGGTCATAACAGAAGATCTTCTTTGCTAGAGTTACCCACTTTGCGCAGTCTTGTGAACAGAGCATAGGGAATAGATATCTTCAGCAACTTTTAAGATGAATGTTGTGAAGTTGGACTGAATTTGGTATATTTAGTGAATATATGTACAGACAGTGCACCTTCCATGACAGGAAAACATGAAGAGTTTATTGCACAGATAAAAAAGTATTAGAAGATCCAGATGCTCTCATTTCTTTTCGTTGTATCTTACATCAGCAAAATCTCCATGCCAAAGCTACTAGTTTAAGTGACACTTTGCAAGCAGTTATGAGTATTTTTAACTATATTCGTGCAAATCCAACATAACATCATCAGCTCTATAACCTGCTTAAGTTGAATGATGAGATATTCAGTGTGGATTTGCCCTGTAATTCTAAAGTGGTTGGCTGTCGCAAGGATAGGTATTAGCCAAAATTTTTTCTCTGCAGAACAGATAGTTAAGTTTCATGAAGAACAGAATCAGCAATGTGAATTATTGAAAGAAGATTTCTATAGGAATGCAGCATTTCTGTATCATATCATTTCAAATCAGAATGACTTGAATATTTCTTTGCAAGGTAAAACTAAGTCTGTATATGATATGTGGCAAAAAAATCCAAGCATTTTGAAAAAAGCTATCTTTTTTCAAAACACTTCTTCAAAAGGAAATTTCAGATGAACATTTTCCCCAGTTGGCAAAGGTCATTAATGAGTAGAATGATAGATGTGAATCATTTGAAGAATATGCAGCTGTTATAGACCTATTAATTGGAGAATGCAATGAAAAGTTCACTGCCTTTGAGAATCATGACATCACACTCAAATTAGCATTTCAGCCTCACCTAGTTGATATCACCAAGGCACCCGAAGAACTACAGATGGAATTGATTAAGCTCTCAGTAGATGACATTTTAAAGTCATTGTTTGATGCTAAGAAAGATCCAATTGAAATATGGAAAAATGCAGTAGAATATCCACACCTTCAGCAACGTGTCTAAAAAATACTTTCTTGCTTTTCAACCAGTTATTGCTGCAAATCTACATTCTCCTGCCCAATCATCCAAATCAGGATCCCCTTAAGGTCACAAATGACTGATACCCATCTGAAGGATCAACTAAAACTGTGGACTTCCATGCTGCAACCAGATATTCAAATGCTTTCCAATAAAAACGCAGTGGCTCACACCTGTAATCCTAGCACTCTGGGAGGCCAAGGCGGGAGGATTGCTCAAGGTCAGGAGTTCGAAACCAGCCTGAGCAAAAGTGAGACACTGTCTCTACTAAAAATAGAAAGAAATTAATTGGCCAACCAAAAATAGAAAAAATATAGAAATATATAGAAAAAATTATCCAGGCATGGTGGCGCATGCCTGTAGTCCCAGCTACTCAGGAGGCTGAGGCAGGAGGATTGCTTGAGCCCAGGAGTTTGAGGTTGCTGTGAGCTAGGCCAACGCCACAGCACTCTAGCCCAGGCAACAGAATGAGACTCTGTCTCAAAAAAAAAAAAAAAAAAAAAAAACAGACACAACAAAGTCATTAAAAGGTTAGTTAACTTTAAAATTAACAAATACTTTTCATTTTTGAAATTATTAAGTACATAGTAGTTAGATTTTTTACAAAGTAATAGTGCCACAGCACTCTAGCCCAGGCAACAGAATGAGACTCTGTCTCAAAAAAAAAAAAAAAAAAAACAGACACAACAAAGTCATTAAAAGGTTAACTTTAAAATTAACAAATACTTTTCATTTTTTAAATTATTAAGTACATAGTAGTTAGATTTTTTACAAAGTAATATACACTTTTAAGTATATCTACTTGAAGTTTCTTGAATGAAGCCTCATTTGATTATAGCTAAATTAATGCAGCCTTTCAACGTGAAAAGGTCCCTCACCCCTGGATTATACAGTATTTCTTGTATTGGGATGATATCCTAAAGAGAGCAAAGATACTATGAAATGGAAGGTAAGAAGAGTTGCAATAATAATAAAAGTTCATGATTTATCAGTATTTTGGAGGGTGACCATTCATAAAAGAATTCTAAATAAAGATTTTACAATAAGCAATATTTTTTTTGCTTCTGATTCTGTTAGGTGATTCAGAATCTAACAGTGTATCTAGAGTTAATGCTTTCTTTTGCGGAGTAACAATGCAGCAACATTTTTTTGTTCTTTCATGATATGTGTTACTGTAACTATTCTGCTGTCATATTAACCTTAAAACATGAGGGGATGAACCTTGAAGAGTTATAGAAACAGAGCAGGTCTGCTGTAGGCAGTACCCTGTTTTTCTCTGTAAAGTATCCTCAAAATTAATTCTATTTTCTTTCCTTTGCCCATCAAGGGAGTTAACCCTTTTGCACGGCTACTTTCTGTCACCATTCTTTCACAGCTTTGAGTAAACTGATGTGCACAAACACATGCATGGTCTGTGTCCAGTGTGAATGCTTTTTTAAAAAAACCTATTTCGACCGTGCGGGGTGGCTCATGCCTGTAATCCTAGCACTCTGGGAGTCCGAGGCAGGCGAATCATTCAAGGTCAGGAGTTTGAAACCAACCTGAGCAAGCGTGAGACCCCGTCTCTACTAAAAATAGAAAGAAATTAATTGGCCAACTAAAAATATATAGAAAAAATTAGCCGGGCATAGTGGCACGTGCCTATAGTCCCAGCTACTTGGGAGGCTGAGGCAAAAGGATTGCTTGAGCCTTGGACTTTAAGGGTGCTGTGAGCTAGGCTGATGCCATGGCACTCTAGCCAAGGCAACAGAGTGAGACTCTGTCTCAAAAATAAATATTAAAAAAGTAAACCTATTTATGTAAAGTTACTCAGAGTGTTGGTGCCTTGTTGTGTAGTGTTTTGTCCTATCTTTCAGATGCATAGGCATGATTGAATTTGCATCTTAATGAATTTGTGTCTGTGTGTTCTTCCTTATGATTATACTTTTGGAACAGTTTTAATAAAATGTGCAAAGAAAAATAAACCTTAAAATTACATGGATTTAATGGAAAAAAATTTTTTCTCACACTAAGTGATTAAAATTTGTTTACAGATATTCAGTTAAATTTGAATAACTACGAAGTATAGAAAAATTTATACTGTTTGGCTAGTATATATAGTATAGTATTTACATGTTAATTTATGTAAAAAAAAGGCTTTATTTTTAAATTCAACACTAAAATAGTACACTATTTTTAAAATGCTGAGAACATTTTTGTTAAATTACTAATTTTTAAAAATATTGGTTAAGTGTACAATGGAATATTGCATAGCCACAAAAAAGGTTGAAATCCTGCCATTTGCAACAACTTGGATGGAACTGGAGATCATTATGTTAAGTGAAATAAGCCAAGCACAGAAAGACAAATGTCACATGTTCTCACTCATATGTGGGAGATGAATATTAAAAACAGTTGATATCATGGAAACAGTAGAAATGTTATCAGAGGCTGGGAAGGTAGCCGGGAGGGAGGAATAAAGTGGGGATGGTTAATGGGTACAAAAATATAGTTAGAATGAAAATATTTGATAGCACAACAAAGTGACTATGATCAATAATAAGTTAGGGTGCACTTTAATGGAACTAAAAGAGTGGAATTGGAATGTTCCTAACACAAATGATAAATGCCTGATGATACCTCAGTTACCCTGATTTGATTAATTCACCTTGTATGCCTGTATCAAAACATCATCGCATGTACCCTATAAAGATATACATCTATTATGTACCTATAATAACTAAAAATTTTAAAAATTGTAAAGAGGTTAAATTTTATTTTCTTGCAAACAATGATTTGATTGACTTAATATGGTGGATTTAATTGCACTGTAATAATTATTTTTGTTTATTTTATTTATTTATTTATTTTGAGACAGAGTCTCACTCTGTCACCCAGGCTAGAGCGAGTGCCGTGGCATCAGCCTCGCTCACAGCAACCTCAATCTCCTGGGCTCAGGCGATCCTCCTGCCTCAGCCTCCCAAGTAGCTGGGACTACAGGCATGCACCACCATGCCCAGCTAATTTTTTCTATATATATTAGTTGGCCAATTAATTTCTTTGTATTTATGGTAGAGATGGGGTCTCACTCTTGCTCAGGTTGGTTTTGAACTCCTGAACTCAAACAATCCACCCGCCTCGACCTCCCAGAGAGCTAGGGTTACAGGCGTGAGCCACCGTGCCCAGCCTCTATTTTTGTTTATTTTTACTTTAGTATGTTTTAGACTATTTCTTTCAAAGTTTAAGCAAAATCATTGTCCTCATTAGATGAAGAACAATATTTAGCTATAAATAAGCATAGTTATTTTGAAAAGATACTTTCTAAAAGCGATGTTTTAAATGAGCTGGAAAAAATACATGATAGGGTAGCTAAAAGTTAGAGTTATCTTTCATCTTGAGTTTTCCATCTCTTTCTAATCATTCTGAATAACTATGCATTCATTTTTTATTTTTATGTTTTACCTTCTATGTATCAAAAAAGCAATTTTTTTTTGTTTCCTCCTATCTAAAAACAGAATAGAATATGGTCAAACTATAATTTAGATTTCCTTTAAGTGTAAGTTTGTTATTCTGATATTTAATCTCAGGCTGATTTTCCCTTGCTACCTAAAAAGTTTCTGTTTCATTTTTCTCCTACCCAGTGTATACACAGAGACATCAAACAGGTTTTATTACCAGCAAATAAACAATATTAGAAAGTTATGTTTGAAAAAAGCAAGATACCATCCTAAAGCAAAAATTTAGTTGTTCAGGATACAATTTGTATTCAGATAATTACTTCTTTCTATAGATATGGCTAATATAATAATAAATGCCTAAACAAGAATATGTAATTGAACTGTCAGTGATGTTCACAAATTTCTTCAAAATATGGGAAAATTCTTAGAAATATTTGTTTTCTAAACTATTGTTTTGTCCCCTCATAACTAACATCCCTAGGGAATTATATCTCCCTTTGCCAAGAGGAAAACAAAACTTTATTAGGTCCTGTAAAATATCCCTTAGTTGCTTAATAATAGAATGTGTAAACTAAAGCACACTCCTAGTCCAACAGGAATCCACACATCATCCCTGGGCATTGTAAATTTTGGGACAGCTATACCTGTAATTCTGTTTTTGGATGTGCAGCCCAACTTGCAGTACCTCTCTAGGATTTTATCCCACTCAGGAGCATATTTTACCTCTATGGATTTATTTTCTTGGGGGGAGTAGATTGTCTTCTTGCACACACCATATCTAGTTCCACTTGTATATAGTTCTACCATCATCATTTGTTGAATTAGAATCACTGTTTCACAATGCCTGCACCACCCAAAGCAATCTACAGATTCAATGCAATCCCTATGAAAATATCAATAACATTCTTCAGAAATAGAAAAAAATCTGAAATTCGTATGGAATCACAGAAGACCCTGAATAGCCAAAGCAATCTTGAGCAAAAAGAATAAAGCTGGAGGCATCACACTACCTGACTTCAAAATATACAGCAAAGTTATAGTAATCAAGACAGCATGATACTAGCATTAAAACAACCACATGGACCAACGGAACAGAAAAGAGAATGTAGAAATAAATCCATACATTTACAACCAGTTGATTTTTGACAAAGGGGCCAAGAACACAAAGTGGGACGAGGTCAGTCTCTTCAATAAATGGCATTGGGAAAACTGGATAGTCCATATGCAAAATGACCCTTATCTCACACCATCCACAAAAATCAACTCAAAATGGATTAAAGACTTAAGTATAACACCCGAAACTGTAAAACTACTAGAAGAAAATATAAGGAAAAAATCTTCTTGATATTGGTCTGTACAATGATTTTTAGTTATGACCCTAAAGGCATGGGCAACAAAAGTAAAAATAGACACATGGGATTACATCAAACTAAAAAGGTATTTTGAGTGGGCTGAAGAATAAATAAGAGATAAGGAAATGAAATAGTATAGAGAAATCTTTCAAGAAGTTTTGCATGACAGAGAACAGAGAAATGGGTTGGTAGCCAGAGAGCCTATGGGGGTTAAGGAAAGGCTATGGATTTTAGTTTTACACTATGGGTGATTCCAGGGCTTGTCTGTAGGCTGGTGGAGAATGATCCTGTAGAGGAGGAGAAATTGATGTTGAAGGAGAGTGAACTTGTAAGGAGTCCTTGAGAAGGCAAGAAGAGATGAGATCCAGAACACAGCAAAGGGGTGGTCCTCCCCATAGGGGAGCAGGGTCCTATGTTCTTTGTAACAAGAGGGAAAGTAGAGAATATGGGTGGGTATAGGTGAAGATAAGTTGTAGATTTGTTGGAGGGAAGAATGTTCCTTTTGCTTCTGTTTTCTTAATTACATTTGAAGCTAGATCTTTAGCAATGATGGAGGAAAGGTGGTATTAAACTTTTGACAAGAGAAGGTATGAAATTGTGGTGTCAGAAAGGTAAATTTACTAAGGAAACATAGTGGGTTTGGGTAGTGTTGAGCACCTGTTTGAGATTTGTGTTTCCCAATTTAAGTCCAGCCAGTCAACCTAGTTGTATGATTTTCCTTCAGCAATGTTCAGTGGATAAGGTTAGGCATGGAAAAAGCAGATAGATGAATTTAGCCAGGATTGGGATTTTGCCAGGTAAATATGGTAGAGGGAGTTAAGAAGACACTTTACTTTCTAGCCCTGAGGTAGGATGAGTATGAGAAGGAAAACAGCCTCCATAAATGAAGAGTAATAGCTAAGAGTTAGGGCTGTAAAGCCAGGCTGCTTGAGTTTAAATCCCTAGCTCTGCCATTTACTAACTGTATCATATATTAATAGTATTTCTATGTTTTAGTTTCCTTATATGTAAATATGAATAATAATAGTACCTGCCTCATAGGATCAAATAGGATTAAATGAATTAAAGTAGGCAAAGCACTTGAAGAGTTCCGGACATTTAGTAAGCAAACTGTCATATTAGCTAAGGCACTGCTACTTTTGCTGCATCAAAGGAGGTCTTGTCCTCAGAGGATAATTAAGACTAGAAGGTGGCTAAAGATCTGTTGGCACATTATCTGGAGTGTATACCATTTGAATGTTTGAGACAACATTAAGTGTATAGGAGATTGGATCAGATTGGGGAGGTATAGAGCAGGCATCCTCAAACTACGGCCCATGGGACACATGTGGGTGTTTTTGCCCATTTGTTTTTTTTACTTCAAAATAAGATATGTGCAGTGTGCATAGGAATTTGTTCATAGTTTTTTTTTTAACTATAGTCCAGCCCTCCAATGGTCTGAGGGTCAGTGAACTGGCCCTGAAATATCTGGTTTGTGTTGTATTCCATCCTCAAGGGACATTCAAGTTTTGTGGAGTGACTAACTTTATGATGAGTTGGTTAAATAAATGATTTGCTAAAGACTATTTAGTGACACTGTCAACTGGAATTCAGAACTGTTGAGCAAAATGAAACAGATTTAATAATTGTCAGATTCATTTGTTAAATGGTAACAATTTATGATAATTTTTCATTTGATCAAAAAGTTTGGAAAGAGCATCTACTTAATATAAAACTTTTTTTTACTTTCATAATCAATAAGCAGGATTTTTTTTCCCCACTCTGTGGTGCTTGTAGTAATTCATTCATATCCTTGGGATGTGATGTAATATTTAGTCCCCAAATATATCTTAAGAATTGGGCAATAGTCTTTTTATGTTCAGCCTTCCCCCTGCCTTTCATGGCAAAGGAGAGAGAGGGAAGAAGAAAACTCAGCTAGTGATTAGCCAACTTAGCCAAAGTCTTTCTGTGTAGTTATTCTGAAATTAGGTCTATTCACTTTTTATAACCGTTTAAACAAAACTCTTAAAAATTGAGATGGTCTGATGCAATATTTTATTTCTTATTATATTTTAGATTTTTTACACTATAAAATATAAAAATAAATCTGTAGTACCTGATAATTTATATAGGACCTAATTTGCCCAGAGAAATCTATGGCTTTTTCCCCCTCATAAACAGCTATTTTGTTTAAATTTTATAATTGAGACAAAACATGAGACTAAATCATGTTTTCTGACAATTCAGGTCCATTTTATCTGACTTGTAAGTTCGAAAGTATTGGAACTGAATTGTCAAGAGGACTGACTATTGATCAAGTCAGAAAAGCTACCAAGTAACAGCTCTTAAAAGAAAGATTACAAATGCTATTTTGATTTACATGTGTCACTTATAGAAAAAAGCAAATTAGAATTTTTATTTACTTATTTCAAATTTTCTAGTTGTATCAAGTAGTTACATCTCTTGGAAAGCAGGTTTTTTTTGGGAGGGAGAGGAGATTAATTTCAAAACAAAGCTCATTTGATAAAGGTGATGGAAATATTTGATACTGTGTTTAGGATGATGGAAATGTTCTGTACTTAACTGTAGTGAGGAATCTTGATTTTAGTAATGCTTTTATGGGTGAATGCATTAGTCAAATTCATAAAATAAATGTGTTAAGTATGTGCAGTTTAATAAAGTTGTAAAACAATGCTACATTTTAATTTATATTCACCAGACAATTTAAGGTAGGTTGATGAGTCTCCAGTTTTCCAGTTTGCTGCCAGAACTTATAATATAATTAGCATCAGAGCCACATGTGATGCTTAATTATAGTTTATTAGCCCTCATAATTAGCATACTTGCTTCTTAGTATTATTTTCATTTCATAGGAAATAATGGTGGCAATAACTGTTTTTGGAGCATTTTCTATGTGCCAGGCACCCTGATAACTTTAATGTTACTTACCTAATTTCGATAATCATTTAAGTATAGGTATTTGCATCTCCTTTAACACGTAAAGAGACTGAAATTTGAGAAAAGTAAGCATCTTGCCTAAGGTCATACAGCTGTTAAGTAAGTTTTATAGCTAGAATTTCTATTTGGACTATCTTGACTTTAACCCCTGTGCTTTGGAGGTCCTTTACTCCCCGTCTTTTCACCGCCTGGGTTTTCTATGAAACACTGTGCTGTTATTGAATGTGTTGTGTGTTTGGGGGAAGTTTTCGTTGTGTGCCACGACCTTTGTGGAGAAGCAGCATGGTATAAAGTTTTCTTGATACAGTATGGGAATATGTTATATTTCCATTATGATCTCAGCTAGTGGTGTTTAAAGTATGATATGTAGGCCATTCACAAACTCTGTGTTAACAGAGCATGACAAGATAAGCACAGTAATGAAGATAAGCATTTGGAAACTTTTGTGGCAATTTGATGTTGCTGCAACAAGTAAAGCACATGATTTTATATTTTAGAAAAGTATCAGTCAATGATGGATTGGGGGGTAAAAACTGGTCCTTCAGTATAGATAGTTTGAGAAGTACTGACCTTAACCATTATAAAATAAAATATGGGGGAAAATACCTGACAACTGTAAGTTGTATTTATTATATATTAGATGAAAAGTTCAAAAGTGGTCCATCATTAGAGTTAGACCAACTTCTGTCTCATTGATGGCAGCTAGCTTCCCCCAGAACCAGTGATCTAAGTAAGGAGGAAGTAGAGTGCTTTTATGACCTATTGGCCATTATACATTGTCTCTTCTACATTGTTCTTTTCATTAGAATTGATCACAAAGTTCATCTCAACGTGCTGAGGGATTAAGCGCCACTTTCAGAAAGAAATATCAAAGAATTCATAGACATATTTTAAACCACTACATATTCTTGTCAGTTTTATTCAAAGTAAAGTCTAATTCCAAGCAGCTGATGTTGCTATTAGAATATCATTTATTGCTAGATGCCACTTATTACTTAATAAAATAAAATGATCTCCAAGTCATTCATTTTCCCCCTTTTTTCCCCTTCCTCCCATATCCTTGGTGTTTCCAATCTAACTAGACTTACTATATTTTAGGATCAAAACAAAGTAGAAGGGTATATATATGAGAAATGTATCAACAAATATGACAGAGAAATAACATGGTTTCTAAATTAAGGTAAGTATCAGAAAATTTGCGACTCTTTTGTATCACTAAATTCTTACAGGCAGTTTTGCAGTTCCTAGGAAGGAACCCTCAAATAGTAATCTTTGAGGCTATCTTTGAATACTTTTATGACCGTATATACTAGCTGAACAGAGTTGCAACACTTCTAAATTAAGAAACATTTTTAAGTTGGCCATTACCTTTATAGCAAGATCATTTGAACCATTTTAATATTTTATTTTATAACCTGGTTCCTCTTGCAAACTCTTTCGTAGGTAATGATTTTACATGACTTTGGAATTGGTCTCTAGTGGGACATTGTGGGAGGATGAACACAGAAGAGCTGGAGTTATCAAGTGACTCTAAATACAGAAACTATGTAGCTGCAATTGACAAAGCACTAAAGAATTTTGAATACTCCAGTGAATGGGCAGATTTGATATCAGCACTTGGAAAACTTAACAAGGTATGTCTGTCTTATCCATTTCCTAAAAGTAAAAATCAGAAATCCCTGCTTGTACTAACTAGATTTCTCTGAATCTTGGAGAATTTAAAAACATTACTAAATTCTAGATTACTTTTGGTAATACTGTTTTACTTCATGAGTTTCATGTCTATGTAGTCAGGCATATTGTGAAGGCTTTAAAAGTTCTAATTCAAAGAAACCAATAGTGCTTAAAAAAATAACATTATCACTGTTATTATTACCTATAAAAACATAAGACTAGGAAGCAAATTTGCTAACCATCATGGCTAGTGAGTTTCTATAATTATCAGATATGGTTCTGGAGTTCCTGGCAGCAAAATGAAAAACTGCAAATAGAAAGCAGTAAGTTCTGTGTCCTTTCCAGATAGTATGTAGCAGCAAGGAAACATTTTATATTTAGGCAAGCCTCAGTTATAATTGAGTACTTTTACAAAGTCAACTTGGTATACAAGCAGTTACTGATGGCATGGAACTTGGCCTTGAATGATCCTTCTTGACATGTCTGGCTTTTATCCACAGTTACTGTGATGGCATCACTGACCAACTTCTAGCTTTTCATTTTGACCCTGTTGTTTTGTTTTGTTTTGTTTT
>VSMD01037731.1:0-71918 GCA_008750895.1 Mirza zaza
GGAAGGAAGGAAGGAAGGAAGGAAGGAAGGAAGGAAGGAAGGAAGGAAGGAAGGAAGGAAGGAAGGAAGGAAGGAAGGAAGGAAGGAAGGAAGGAAGGAAGGAAGGAAGGAAGGAAGGAAGGAAGGAAGGAAGGAAGGAAGGAAGGAAGGAAGATATGCTGAGTCATTTCCTATGTGTCAGGCCCTGGATTATGTTGTCTGTACTGGGCAGGAAAGGAGGAAAAGTTGAGGGGAATGATCCATTGTAAGAAAAGAGAAGAATCAATATTATAGAAATCTCAGGAGTTTGAAGAAGGCAAAGAAAAAAGATTTACAAGAACAGATTTTTTAAAACACTAAAAATTTTCTAACTGTGGTATCTCTGGTAAAGGGGTTTGGACCCCTGCATACTTTTATAAATATTCCAACTTTTCTATCATACATATTTTTTCATAATTCAAAATAAGAAAACTTGTTACTAAAATGGAAGAGCAAGAATAATAGAGTGGAAAAGGTAACTTTTGGTCAGAGAGTAAGATATCCCAACTTATAATACTTGCTGGAGCAATCCCAGCTGATGATGGCTGGACCTTAATGAGTGCAATGCAAATAAAGGAAATGTCACTGGAGACTTCAAGGGATAATGAGAGAGGAGAACTGGGAAGACAGCCCATCTACAAACTGAAGGCAATAGAAGGTATCAGTTCAGAGCACGAGCTCTGGTGTCAGACACCCCTGCACTTGAATCTCAGCTCTACCACTTAGTAGCTGTATGGTATCAGGAAGCTGCTTAAGCTCTCCATGTCTTTCCCTGTCTGTACCTGACTTTCCAGGGCTGTTGGGAGGATTAAAAAGGACCTGCCATCTGAAACCGATCTTTCCTTCATCATTATCCCAGTGCACTTTCCTTGTACCTATAATCGAAGGCTGCCTGGCACTACGGTGACTATTGGAACTCCTACCTAGATTGCAGGGGCAAGCACCCAGCACAGCGACTTGCACAGAGGAGATTCTCTGCTAATACTGCAGAAACTATACCATTTAGTTTTTTTCACTGTTAAAATAATGGATTAATAATCTTATTACCTCATATTTATGCTGACTTTTTTCAAGGGGCTTTTAAAAGGGACTTAAAATCTGTTCACGGACCTCCCTTTGTTCAACAGCATTATACCAGTCCCTCTCAGGTGCCAAAGTCAAACCTTGACCTGTCTTACGCCCAAGGGATCTTTCAGTCCATTTGTTTTACACCAACCTTCACTCTTACAGAGTCGTTGTTTTAAGTGATTAGGCATTTCATGTCTGATCTTCCTAGAAGTTATGTCTACTTCCCCCCAATTTTCTACTTTGACAATTTTCAATCCTACCAAAAAAATGAAAGAATAAAATGAACACATATACACATGCAGTCTTTACTTAAATGCACCACTGTTAATATTTGTTACATTAGCCTTCTCTTCCTCCCCCTCTGAAACAAAACAATAGGCCCTCTTTTAAACTTCACATTCGATTCCCTAAACACTGGCCTATATGGAGCATGCCCTGTCAATGGCCTGGTCATGCTCCAACTGTATGTGCAGCAGTGTCATGGGTGAGCCTTCCCCATTTCTCAAACAACTCTATCACAGTTCATCTGGTTTTAGGGGATTCTTCCCCCAATCCCCTTACTCTTCCAAGATATGCTCCTGTTGCTCTAGGCACATCCTTGAATTTCTAATAAAAATTACCCCCTCTGTACCTTTATACCACATACAGAGAATCCCTTAGTTAGGCACATTTGTTATTCTTTCTCTGAGTTTCCATTGTGTCCCTTTGGGAATCATATCCTTATAATTTCTTTGAAGTCATAGTACAGAAATTTAAATTTGTTTTCTTCACTTACAGTTATTTCTAGTCTTCTTCTAAATTGACTCTAGGAATGCCCAGTCATTTCAAATTTTCATTCCTTCAGCCCAATTTCTATTTTGAGTACAGTTAATACCTCTTTTCTTTTGTTTATGATTCGTTCTTCACACTATATTAATCTCATGTTACAGCACTAGCCAGGCAAAACACAATATTAGGCTAAGATTAACTTAATACAGAGTGGGTATGATTCTGGGAAAAACAACCTGCAGAATCAGGGAGCAGGAGGCAACAAAAAGCTAAAATATAATCTGAAGATAATGGATAAGAAATGCTGCCATAAGCCATTTCTTTTGCTTTCTTTATTTTGGCTATAGTTTTCTCTAATTTCCATAAGGCTAACACTCTGGGGGAAAAAACATACTTTGGATCTACTCAAACTATGATATAAATAGTTAAAAAAAAATGACTCTTTATAAAGTTACTTCTCTTAACAGGGTACCCAAAGTATCATTCTTTATATGTAGTGTTTAGTACATATTTTTGGTTTGGAATCAATTTAGTCATGACAAAAATTAAAATAGTTCCTTTCTAATGCTTCTTTATATTAGGAAAATTTAAGAATTCTAAATAACTTCAAGAGTAGTAGACACTGAGCCTTGAAACAATGATATATATAATAATGGAGGGAAATGGCAAGAACAAAGACTAAAATGATGATAAAACAGAATGGATGGATAATCTCTAATACCTTCAGCTATTTCAGATAGAATAGCTCAAGTGAGACAAAAGAGATGTCTATTAGGAAAAGACACTGAAAGAAATTTTGTAATCCAACCAGGATTATCATATATTCCAGGATCAAAAAGTTACAAAGTTGCTCCTAACTTTTAGAAAAATGGATTATTGGTATATAAATGGATCTGCATCTTTTCCTTTCATAGATACTGGCAGTATATTTACGAATCTTTCTTTCAGAATTCCAAATTTACATGCAAGTTAGACATTTTCAAGCACTTCTATTATCATTTAAATTAATCCATACTGAAACAACTGGTAAATAAAAAGATAAAAGATAAAATAAAACTTTGTGTCTTGAGTAATCGAAATGCTGGAGTAACTTTACCAGTTGCATTTCTGTACAATGTCTTCAGAGTATACTTACCGCCATTCTTTGCTTTTCTCCACCACTGAGTACGTCCATCCAATCCTGAACACTGTCCCAGCCTCCTTCACGTTCAAGGATATGACCCAACTGGACATTGTCTAAGTATTCTTTCAGTACCTTTTGGCAAAATGATTAAAGATAAAACCAAGGTTAATATAAACAAACATTTTCAAAGGCTTGATTTTTTAAACTGGATTGACTATAATCCCACTGCCAATACTACTTCAGAAAGAATGTGGCACAAGCCCTGAACCTTTCCACTTCTATCTACACTAACTTTGCCAAAAAATGCCTATGAGCTTAGAGAGTAACACTAGTGTACATAATTAAAGAATGAGAAAACAAACAATAGTGCAATGATAAGGTTAAACACTCAATGATTCATATTCAAGCAAAGTGGTCATCATCTTACCTCAACTTGGCAAGTTGTAATTAATGGCTTTGGAAGTCTTTACAGGTTAGGATAAACTATGTGACATTTAAAAATACTTAACTGATTAACAGAGTATTTTCAGTAGATCTAGGACATAAATATCCCCTTACTTGGTCGGATATTCCCTTCTTTTTCTGATCTTCTCTTCCATCTGGATAGATCACTTGGTCTCGAAGTGTTCCAAGGGTCATATAAGGTCTCTGATAGTGGCAGAGCAAAAATCATTAGAAGTTAATTTTTTTAAATAAATAAAAAGATTTTAAATCAAAATAACCCAAAATAGGTCTTACCTGAGGAACATAAAATAACTTTCCTCTCTCAGGTTTAGTTAGACGTCCTCCAAAAAGAGGCCATAACTTTAAAAGGAAAGGAGAGAAGGGAGGAGCAATTGTAAAATTCACAATGTGGCAGACAGTATGACAAAATAAGATTGCAAAATTTTGAGTTTGGTTTGGGATCAACTTGTACTTACTTCACCAAGAACACGGAAAAGTGAACTCTTTCCACAGCCATTTGGACCACAAATTAGAACATTGGCCCCAGAACGAACCTGAAAGAAAATTAGGCTATGAATTAATTAGATGATAAGAATATATACTTAAAGAACATTTCCTTGGAGTCAAATAGTTATTTGCTAATTATAAGCTATTAAATATTTGTCAGTAAATTTGATGTTAGGTAGAACCATGAAAAGGTAGGGTAAAGGGATGTTTTACTTTCGTTTGCTTTCAATTTTTTACTGTTGTATTTTTTCATTAAAAAATCATTATTGATTGATATCATATGCTTTAAAAAGTTTGAGAATTCTTGAAAACAATAAATACATGTATACATACAGTCTCTTAAAAAATGGAACTGTACTATATAGACTGTTCTACAACTTGCTATTATTATTTAACAATATATCACAGATAGTCTTTCAGGTCAGTATATATTCAGATTCTCCTCTAATACCTGCAGTACCTTCCACAGTAGGATATATCATAATTTAGTTAAATACTCCCTTTTGGTTAAATATTTAGGTCATCTACATATTGTTTTGTTCCTTTAGATAATACTCCAATAAGCCTCTCAGTCAACAAGTAAACTTCACCACTTCTGAGAATGTTTCTATAGATTAGATTCTTAGAAATTAGAAGTGTTGGATCAAAGTATATGTACATTTTAAATATTTACAAGTGCCATTAAATTATTCTGCAATGATACAAAGATAAATGAGAAAATGTGAAGAGTGGTTAAGTTCTAAGCTTATGGTGTTATGAGACCATAATCAGCTCTATAAAAGATCAGAAAATCTGTTATAATTCTAGCATATAACATTAAACACCAATGTAGCAAAACAGGAAAGAAGACATTACAGAGACATGGGTTACTTCAGTAGCTATGCAACCTGTCTCTGATAATTTTTTAAGCCTTTAGGTTCTTTCAATAAATATTTCATTCAGAAAGTATTTATTGAATATTCTGTGTCAGGCTCTCTTCTACACAGTGAGACTACTTTGATGGGGAAAAGAAAAAACCTTGACCATAGTGGTTTACATTCTAGGGGGACAGGCATACAATAAGGAATATGCATAATAAGCAAATTAAATGTTAGAAAATAAGTGCTATGAAGAAATAAATACATCGGGGTAAGGAAACTTAGGAGTGGGTGGGAGAAGTTGCATTTTTAAGGTAGTCAGAGTAGACCTCATTGAAAATGACAACTGGGCAAAACTTCGAAAAACGGAGTAAATTAGGATTTATCTGTAAGAAGATTGTTCCAGCCCCACCTTTACTCACAAAAGGCCAGTGCAAAAGTACTGAAGCAGGAATGTACATGTCCTGTTCAAAAAACAGAAAGGAGGCTGATTTGGCTGGAGAAGAATGAGGAGCAAAGAATAGCAGGAAATGGGATCAGACCGGGTAGGGCAGGAAAGTGGCAGGCAATTCCTGCAAGATATTGTAAGCCGGTGAAAGACCTTTGGCTTTTACTGTGATGAAATGGAGAGCCATCAGCATTATTTACAAGAGCCAAAAGATGGAAGCAACCCAAGAGGATGAATGGATAAGCAAAATGTGGTATATACATACAATAGAATAGTATTCAATCTTAAAAAGAAAAGAAATTCTGATACATGCTACAACATAGATGAACCCTGAAAATATTGTGCTAAGTGAAATAAGTCAGACACAAAAGGGCAAATATTGTATGATTCCACTTATATGAGATACCTGAAGTAGTCGAATTCAGAGACAGAAAGAATTAAGAAGTTCTCAGGGGCTGGAGAGAGGGAGGAAGGGGGTGGGGGGAGTTATTATTTAACAGGTACAAAGTTTTTACTTGGGAAAATAAAGTTCTGGAAATGGACAGTGGTAATGGTTGCATAACACTGTAAATGTACTTAATGCCACTGAACTGCACTTAAAAATGGTTAAAAAGGCTAATTTTGTTATATTTTTATTACAAGTTTTAAAAATTTTTTTTAAATGAGCTAGCCTAACACATAGTTGATCTGTAATAAAATACCACAACTTATGTACATTATCATTAGAGAATGAGCTATTCTATAATAAATGACTTTTCCAGAACTTTTTCTGAAAAATTATTTTAAAGAATCATTTGATGGGCTTCTTTCTAAACATATTTCCTTATCCTAGAAAATCAAGTGTACTGAATATACCTGATAAGACAAGGTTATTATGTATAATAACTGTACTCTACTGTAACAGTGACACCCTTAGGAGCTCCTAAGCTTTAGGGAGTTGTGAATTAAATGTTTCCCTCCTAACTCTGCTTTATTTGAGTAATGTCAGTCACATATCTATTTTTTGCCCCAACTGTTCTTTGTGGTTTACACTGACATCCATATTCCTGCCTCCAACAAAACTCCTCTATACTATTTGCTGCATTATGCCAAAAAACTCAAAAACCCAAGTTTGTAATGATACATATAAATAATAACTAGACTTACTTTAAATCCTTAGGTACTCTCTTATGCTCAAATGTTTTAGACTCAGCATTAACTTTTCTCTACTCCCTGGCTTTTGGCAGTGTTGGATAAAACCCCCAATTATGACATCAGCCATGGTAAGCCAGTGGTAATATTTCCATATTAAAGATTTATAAATATGTACTTTTGAGGGCTTAAATTAAGATTAAAAACCAAGGGCAAATTTACTGAAAATTAAGTCCTTAATAACACTGTTTAATTATGGCTCTGAGATTGCTTTACTGGGTCAACAAATGTTTTCAGCTACCATAGTTTTACCAATAAAAATCTTCCCCCAAAATAACATTCCTTGATAAATCCTACTTCCTCTGAATTTACCATGAGAAATTGAAAAATTCTACACATAAATGACTTAAATACAAGAGGAATTATATAAAAGTATGCTGTTTATGAAGACTTACTGGCTTCTTTAAACACTATAAATATGTCTTACTGAAAAGGTAAAATCTAGATAAGTTACAAAGTGTTAATACTAGTTTCATCCCTACGTGATGACCTGCAAGTTGTTATAGCTTAGGGTCTCTTCAGTCTGTACACCTCACAGAAAAATATCGAGATAGATAAATATGCCTATACTGAGAAGTTTATAAAGGGAAAAGGTGTAAAATCTCTTATCCCAAAGAAGCTTTTATTATTTAGTTATAATGTAACCCAAAAGGCAAATTAATCATAAAATAGGAACCATTTATTTTGGGGGCCAAGTCTCAGTTTTATTATGCCTCTTTCCAAGAGAAGAAAATCTCTACTTTCAAGTGAGCCGGATAGGTAGAAAATAATTGCAGGTTACAAGGAACTGAAAGATGTTTGTTGACAATATAAAGGCTATGTTAGGACAAACAATGGAAAGACAGAACAAATGTGAAAAAGCCAAGTCTAATTTAGAATACTTTAAATCAGAAAGAGATAGAAGAAGAGTTCATAACAGTAGACCAAAAAGATAGAAATCAAAGAAACAGCTCCCAGGAGAGGAGAAAACAAGAATCACAGGCTAGACACCAGGTAGTAAGTAACATAGTTACAAAGTAAAAAACTTGAATGAGTAGGTGCATAAAATTGGGACTCAAGATTTTCCAAATGAAACCAAAATAAGGGCAAAACATTAAGGACCTTTTTAAGACTATAAAAGTGAACTTACAGGAACTGGCCAGAAGTATATTAAATTCAAACATAAGAGATTTGGACGAAAAGAAAAGAAAAGGCTTTGAACTAAAAAGTGACCACTTTAGTGTGGTAACCTTATAACAAAGTAGCATTACGGACAATAATCATGATCTGTCTCCTCCGTGTATCTGTACATACACATCCCAAATCCCTTTTCACCATGCTTTAGCCACATGTACACCTATATTGTTGGTATATTTTATTTGTGCATAAAGACAGACATGAGGGAAAGTGGGAGAAAGGACTAAGAGAGGCATTCTTCAATAGAGAAGTCTCATGTCCCTTTTTACCCCTTGCATAGTGGTAATAAAAGGGCAGGAACTCAAGCCTATCTACCTACTTTGCCAAGGGAGCACTCAAGTAAATGGAGTACCCTAGAGCTAAGTGAGAAAACACTTCTGTGATACTTGGAGTCATTCAATATTTACCAACTATATTTATTATTTTCTGTACTTCCTCTTACATTTCCTGGCTTTAAAATAAATATAATAATGATATACATTGTTGAATAAGTTCAAAGTAGGGAAGTAACTAACATTTTCCATTTTTATAGCTCTTTGAGAAGTAGACATATACTTAATATTACAAAGAGCAGAAAAATTGAAGACTTACCTAAGACTGTAACAATTTAAAAAAAAATCCAATAACTATACTCATTTTATAAACTAACAGACAATATTCCTTCAATGAAAGCCACTCAAAAAAAAAAACCCATATAAAACACAAATTACAGAAGGCCATATACATATAAAGAGGAATTCTAGCGCTGTGCTGTCCAATACAGTAGCCACTAGTTACATGTGGCTACTTAATTTAAAATTAATCAAAATTAAATACAATTTAAAATTCAGTTCCTCAGCTGTACTAGTCACATTTCAAGTGCTCAATATCCACAGGAGGCTCTTGTTTTGGATAGTGCAAATATAGAACATTTCCACCATCACACAAAGTTCTATCAGACAGTCCTGTTCTAGGGAAATGGTATCTGGAACTGGGAAGACAGTCTACATGATAGAAATTTGTTACTAATCTTCCAGATTTCTAGATCTGAACCATTCATGAAGTCACAAAATACATATAACCCTATAGTCTAATAGTAACCTTTAGATTTGTGAGTCTTACAAATCATACAAAAATACTCCTTTGTCTTTTATTTTTAATTTGGCCTGCCATATCCCATTTCATTAAAAGAGTACATTGAATCAGCATCAGTATTCACTTGGCATGAGATTTTGCTTTCTGAGTGACTATTTGTACTGTTATTGTGCTGTTCTTCCCCTGTTCTCATCAGTATCATTAATTAAAAAATTCTGCATTTTGTTTTTATATGTATAAATCAGTCAAAATAATACCAACCAAACTGTAAGGTTTTTTTTTATTATTATTATTATTATTTTTTTTAATCACATGAACCTGGAATTTTTTTTTTTTTTTTTTTTGAGACAGAGTCTCACTTTACTGCCCAGGCTAGAGTGAGTGCCGTGACGTCAGCCTAGCTCACAGCAACCTCAAACTCCTGGGCTCAAGCAATCCTGCTGCCTCAGCCTCCCAAGTAGCTGGGACTACAGGCATGTGCCACCATGCCCGGCTAATTTTTTCTATATATATATTAGTTGGCCAATTAATTTCTTTCTATTTATAGTAGAGATGAGGTCTCGCTCTTGCTCAGGCTGGTCTCGAACTCCTGAGCTCAAATGATCCGCCCACCTTGGCCTCCCAGAGAGCTAGGATTACAGGCTTGAGCCACCGCGCCCGGCCATAAGGTTTTTTTAATTTAAAGAAACTAAAAATATATTTGCACGTTTAAGTGTTCACTGGAGATTCCAGTTAACTATACCTTCTATGGCTCTCTTTACTTGGGCTTTATTTGCAAAAAGTGTTTTGATACTAGTATTTGAAATTTTAAAGTCCTACCAATTAAGAAAAATAGACTTCTAAGTGTTTCAAAGACTTACTTTTTAAAGCAATTCTGTGGCTTCAGAGACTAAGTCAAACCTTAAAATTAATGTAAATATTCAGACAACAGTTTTTCAGTTCACATTTTGAAGGTGATTTAAACTTTTATATGGTAATTTAAAAACTTACTTCAAAATTAAGGTCTCGGATCAAAACATCTCCATTTGGCGTTGCTAAAGGAACATGATCAAACCTGTAGAGTAAATTAATAAAAAGAGGAAAATTTAAAAATATATAAGGAACTTATAAAACTCAATACCAAAAGTACAAATAACCTCATAAAAAATGGAGAAAGGACCTAAATAAACACTTCTTAAAAGAAGATGTGGATGGCCAACAGACAATATGAAAAAGGTGCCAAACATGTCTAATCATCAGGGAACTGCAAATCAAAACCACATTAAGCACCTCATACCTATTAGGATGTCAATCACCAAAAAGGCAATAAATAAGTGTTGGCAAAAATGTGAAGAAAAGAGAACCCCTGTAAATTGTTGGTGGAAATGTAAACTAGTACAGCCATTACAGAAAACAGTTTGGAGGTTCCTCAAATAAAAAAGAAATATCATACAATCTAGGAATCCCACTCTGAGTATATACCCAAAGGAAATAAAATCAGTATCTTAAAGATATACTCCCATGTTCATTGAAGCATTATTTATAATAGCCAAGATATGAAAACTACCTAAATGTCCTTTGATGAAAAGATAAAGAAAAATGTATATATGTGTGTATATCCACACACACGTGTATGCATATCCACACACACATAACAGATTATTATTCAGCCTTTCAAAAGAAGGAAATTCTGCTATTTTCAACAATATGGATGGAGCTAGAGGACATTATGCTAAGCAAAATAAGTAAGACAAAAAATAAACACTGTATGATCTTACTTGTATGTGGAATCTAAAATAATCAAGCTCATAGAAGCAGAGAGTAGGATGGTGGTTGCCAGGGGCTGGGGGAGGAGGAAAAGGGGTGACGTTGGTCAAAGGGTACAAAGTTTAGGTGATATAAAATGAGTAAGTTCTGGATAGCTAATGAATAGCACAGGGACAACAGTTAAAAATACTGTATAATATACCTGAAATTTGCTAAGATAGATCTAAATTAAATTCTTACCACACACACACACACACAAACATGGTAACTACGTAGAGGTGACAGATAAGTTAATTAGCTGAAATGTGGTAGTCATTTCACAATGTACACATATATCAAAACATCAAGTTGTACACCTTATATATATACAATTTTTGTCAATGATACTTCAAAGCTGTTTAAAAAAAATTGGAGGGTAATTTTAAATTAAATACTATGCAATTATAAGCTGAAAGAGAAAGGCTACTATGAAGTTGAACAAAAGTTTATGGTGCTAAAGAATCTTTTTCTGTACGTACTTTATAATGTTATCTGCATTAATGATTTCTCCAGCACCAGGTATCAAGGGAATGACTTGTACTCCTTCAATACCTTAAATGGAAAATAAGTATTAAAGTATCACATTATGTCAGGAAACACTTAAAACTGTGACCTCAAACCATGACATTCATATTTACCCTTTTCCTGTTGCGAGACCATTGTGCGTTCATATTTGCCATCATTTAAATCCTTTAGTACTTGCATTAATTCTGTAATCCGAGCGGTAAAACTAAAATTGTTAAAAAAGGAAACCATAATCAAAACTCCAGAACATTATCTTTTATACAAACTTAAGTTCCTAAAATTATGATGTAGTATAAATGAAATAACCTAAAAGAAGTCTCAATAGTTTTTAATGATAGTGTGCATGTTTTATTATGTTTCAACAAGAGATCAGGAACATGGGGATAAGAGAGGAAGTTTCATAGGATCCCCAACACAATAGACACATCATTAATAGGCAAGTCAAGATGGTTGTTTGCTGCTAGAATTTTAAGAAAGTTTCTTGAGGATACTACAAAAGGACTACTGCTGGTACATTCCTTAGACCCAGAAGTATGGACCCTGAGTTCTTGCTGGAATGACCTACAAAGTCATGTATAACAGTAATCTTTCTATCTGAAGAAGGTATTATGTATGCCAAATGCATGCTGCCTCCCTGAAAACAGGGAAGAATCTGGAAGATTCCCTTTTTCTTACACTGAAGAGGGGGAAAGATGAAGAGTTCTTAATATTAGATGGAAATCACTGTGGCAATAGAGAGAAATCAAAACTAATGACAAGAGGTTGGGCAGTAAACAGAGAAAGTACTCCATCAAAGAACAAAACAGGATTTTTTTGGTGAATAATAAGCAGAAACCTTCTAAAGGAAACTTTGGGAGGTGATGGATCTGTTTATGGTCTGGATGGTTTCACAGGTATATAATTTATCCCCATATTCATCAAATTGTATACGTTACATAGGTATAGTTTTTTATATGTCAAGCACACCTCAATGACTCAAAGAAATTAAGAAAAAGTAAGCAACCAACCAACCAAACTCCCAAAGGAACAGAAGCACCTCACATGCCATGAACTGTAAAGGCATGAGAAAAGTTAGCAACAGGTTGGAAGACTGTTAGCATTCTCAAGAGAAAGATGCTACTCATAGTAGTTTACAACTTCTATCTTGCCATGAAGACCTTAAGTATCACAGGAGGAAAAAAGAGGAAGAGATATAAAGATGGATCACAGGCCTAGGAAAGATCTTAAGTTATCAAATTTCTTCGGGTAACCTAAAAGTTATGATGCTTTTTACGCTACATTGTTCTTGACATCACACCACAAAAACATACAAATCCTTTAATTAGAGTTTGAAATACTGAAATATTTAATTCCACTGTATGTTCTAAGAACAATTTTACTGCTAGACAATATGACCATATTTACAACTGTATCTACAGACACCATAAGTTAACTTCTCATTTTTTCCACTAAAATCAACTTCATCTCTGTTCATCTGTTTTGCTAGGTTGCCAGTATCAAAGACCTAAGGAAAAAAGTGTATGGTAGGGGACAAAAAAGTTCAAATGAGGAAATTCTATTAATTAACTTAATTTTCCATGAATTAAGAAAAGACTGTGATGATTCAACATTTCCCAGCTTATCAAATACCAGTGTCCATGGAGCAAACAGCTTGAGAACCACTAATTTAGTGTAAGGCTTAAAACACCTATCTTCAGGAAATATGAAAGGTTCACAGTCAGAGAAAAATCTTCCATCAAAACCAGCTACCTGGAACAGGAAATGTTGCTCCCTTATTTTAACCTCAACAAGGCACAATCATTAAGGATAACATTTTTTAAATTATAGTCTGTAATCGCTCATTATTATCAATCTTACCCAGCCAATCTAGTCATTTCACGCCCAGCCAAAACTATTCGACCCAGAGCTTGAGACATTCGCAAAAGCATTCTTCCACTTTGATAATAATCCTTAAAAAGAAATAAATATTAGTTTTTACTTACATTTTTAACATAAACTAGGCTTTATTTTTATTTTTAGATTTTCATTTTATTATAATTATTTTACCTCCAGAAGTTCTGAATGTGTACTCTTGAGATGTCGAGGATGAGATAGATCTAAGAAAGGACGACTGACAACTAGGTAACCAACTACAGTGGCAAGGTCTAAAACAAAACAGTTAAGATTTAAAATATTAATACTTCACTTTTCCCACAAATTTCATTGCATTGTGTATTCTAAAACATACTTACATTTGGCAATTATACTATCAATGAAGCCCATAGAGAACCGAAACAAAATGAAATTATGTAGGTGCTCAACCTGGCAGAAAACAAAAACAAAATAAATATTTTTCTATGTATAAAAAAATGAATCTACCATGAGGATAAAATGAACTATATAATTCATTTATTCCATAAATATTCACTGAATGCCTATGATTTCTGTATGATTGTACATCATACTTCACTGGGCACAATGCTAATCGCAGAGCAGATGCCAAACAAACACTTCACGAAACCATTTTTATGCAAACACAATAGAGATTACATAAACAACTTTAACAAGGTTGTTTCTCTTGCGTGTAACAATACAATGCTATTGTGTTCACAATACTGTCAGATACATATATCCCCAAACTGATCAACAACCAAAGCAAAAGAATAGAGGGATGAGCTAATCTGGGTGAAACACTAGCCTGTGTCCAAACTGACATTCAATGTTTTGCTTTTGGTGTAGATACATGGTCTATGCTCTTTAAGTATTATAGTACACTCAATCTAAAATGAATACTAAAGTAAATCAATGCCACAAAGCCCAACTCTATAGATTTAATGTGAGCATGCACTATCTCAAAATTATAAGCCCGAAATGTTTTTTATTCTGGAGTTTCAGTGTTCTCAAACTGTCCATCTATCAGCTTACTCAAGGTCCTACATGATCTGGCACTGGGCTGTATTTTCAAGTTCATCTGCTTCTACTTTGCCCTTCTTACTGAGCTCCAAAAATAATAGTTTCTCAAACATGCTCCTGGTCCTAAGGCTTTCCTATTGCTGTTTCCTTTGCCAGGAATCCTCTCTTCCTAGATATTTACATTTTGTGAGTAACCCCTTTACTCTATATGATTTCTGACTGTCACCTCCTAAAGAAAGAGCTTCTTAGCCATTCTGGATAAAACAACTAGGCAATAAGCCATCATCTATCCTTTTATTCTGCTTTGTTTGTGGCCACAGAATTTATTACTACCTGAAATTATATAGAACATATAGTTGTTTATATACTTACTGTCTCCTCTACTAAAATGTGGGCTTCCTGAGTACAGGGTAGCTTATAACCTGCAACTAGACCGATGTCTGGAACATTTATTCAATGACTACCATGCGTCAGACACTGTGCTCAAGCTGGAGATCTAACAATGAATAGAACAATAAGGTCCCTGAGCTCATGGTATTTACATTCTAATGAAAGATAATTACAGACTGCAATACAGTAGTCCCTCAGTATCCAAGGGGAATTGGTTCCAGTATCTCCCCTGAGGGAGATACCAAAACCTATACTCAAGTCCCTGATACAAAATGGTATAGTATTTGCACATAACCTAAGCACATCTCCTCACATACTTTAAATCATCTCTAGATTACTTATAACACCTAATACAATGTAAATGCTATGTAAAAAGTCGTTATACTAATAGTGGTATTATTGAGGGAATAATGACAAGAACAAAAAGTCTGTATATGTTAAATACAGACACAATTTTTTTCCTAAATATTTTCAATCTATGGATGGTTGAATCCACAAATGCAGAACTCACAGATATGGAGGGCTGACTGTATATGCTTTTAAGGAAACAGATGATTAAAACAGAAAGAAACTGTTGGAGGCCATTTTAATAGGCTAATCAGAGAAGGCAAAGCCTCCATAAGGTGTTAACTGTGAGCTAAAAATCTAAAGGATAAGAATAAGCAAGCCATGTGAAAAGCAAGCTGATGAATAGCAGCCCCTTGGAAAATTACCAAAAGTTCATTTTATCAGTGAGCACTCTAAAAGTTTAGTGATGTTAAATATTGGTGAGGCAAAAATCCAATTTCTGAAATAACTTAAAATAACAACCTTTTTAACCTTCCAAATCATCTAAAATGTATATTTAATTTCATAAACTTCAAACTAACACTAAAATGTAAGCTCCTTGAAGGCAGGATTTTACCCATCATGTTCATCACCATTATCTTTAGCACCTGGAACCAAGCACAGGTACCTAGATGGCACCCAGTATCTTCTGAATAATGAATAAATTACTTGAATTCAAATTTTCTAAGTGGTAAGTAAATAAAAAACTGAAGTACAGCTCTCACAAGAAAAATGTTTATATTCTAAATCAAAGGTCAGCAAACTTTTCCTTCTGTAAGTATAGAGACAAAAAAGGTCAGCAAACTATGACCCACAGTCCAAATCTGGCCTATTACTTCTTTTTGTACATTAAATTTTATTAGAACACAACCACACCATTTATTTGTCATTCATTTATGTATTATATATGGCAATTGTTGAGTAGCAGAGCTGAATAGTTCCAACAGAGACTGTACGGTCTGAAAAACCTAAAATATATTATACTATCTAGCCCTTTACAGAAAAAGTTTGCTAACTCCTGCTCTACATGATAATCTTTACTGTGTTTTCATGAATGCTATAGGAACAAATTCTTTCTGTGGGAATCACTAAATTTATCACTATATAAGACCCCTAAGCAAGCTCTGAGAAAATACACTGAAGACTATCTGAATAAATCTATCCATTTTTATAAATGGACAGTTTAATATATTGATATGATAGTTTTTAATCTCATTTTTATTCAAAATATATTGTAAAAATTACTTCTACCTATTTTTAAAGATATGCATATATATAAAAGGCATGTTTATATACATATGTTTATTTATATATATATGTGTGTGTATATATATATATCTCCTGGCATAGGACAAAAAAAATCTTTCTATGAACACATGAACTTCAAGTAAGCTTTCTTACCAGTTTTCGGAAGACTGAGTAGATTGTCTGCTTTTCTCTTTTATTCCCATTATAAAAGGCAATTTCTTCACTATTAAAGAAAATAATTCAGCAATTAATTTTAATGTTACATATGCCTGAAAAATAACTGAAATATAGTATTTAATGACAGAACTTTTGTATTTCAATGGACATTTGTGACTAAGAGCTTATCTGGTTTATCTCCAGCTATGGTCTATACTTGAGATCTGGCTCCTAGCTCAGCTGATGGGAGCACAGGAATACACACCTGACTGGATTATACACTGGACTGCAACCTATACCATATGTAGCCTGGCTGGGAAAGACATGTTGGGCTAATTCTCAGAAATTTGAAATAAGACACAAAAGGAAGTTGTGGTGATAATATACAAAGGGCTGGGATAGACATAGACTACAAGTTAAAGTACAGACCCAGACAGGAGGGAGAGGAAAAAACAACAGCTAGAAAAAGATGGGTAGTGATGCCTTCGCATACAGCCTTTGAAAGAAAAGCGGGCTAAGGACTGATGACTTCAAAGTGCCAGCCCCTAGGAGAGAACTCTGAAACACCACCACATCTTCACAGCAACTCCCCTTTTGTTGAGCTGGCCTAAATGGGTACACAAGATCCACGGGTATGTTGACTAGGAAAAAAGGGCATTTTATAGATGAAAAAAAGTTTGGTATAATCAAGCAAATTTATGAAAGTCACACAGTCAGCAAGTCAAGGAGCTGAACTTATAATTTATATCTGACCCTAAAGTTTATAGTCTTTCTACTGTATGATGTAAACTTTCCCAGCTAAGTATATCTTACAGCAGAGGAAAGCAAGTATTTCTACAGAAGTCTAGAAGGTATAGTTGAAACAGCCTTCAATAAATACTCAATATGTCTTTAGAATCTTTTTTCTCTTAAAAATGTGAATTTCATATTCCACTTGAAATACGGACATATTTTTTAATGAAAAACAAGGTACCTCCTCCTTCAACCTCATCAAGTAAAATTAACTTTCCATAAATATGCATCACATTTGTCGTGTGCTTTGTGGTTTCCTTGACACAAAGATACAGCCCTCCAGGGTATAAGAATCCCACAAATCCACACCTATAGTTCACTTTTTAAAACTCCCTTCTACCTCCTATCTCCTCTGAAGATAAGGTGAGGATTCTCCTAAATAAGGAAATAAGGTGAGGATTCTCCTTCTCCTAAACGGAATCATTTTATGTCTAATGAAAAATCTAAAAGGACAAAACATCCTAGAATACTGATGGCTGCCTATCCAATATCTACTGTCTTCCATGTCCTTCTTCCTAAAAGAAGCCCAATTTTCTTAGTTATCTATCCCTTTCTGTGTACCCTAATGCTTAAGGAATGGCCTCAACCCCATTCCTAAGGTATGGGTTGAAACTGGTCTAAGCGCATCACTTTGCTGTCACAGCTTTTAGGCGTGAGCAAGTGATAATTCTGGCCAATGAGATGGGAAAGTCGGCTATGGGACTCCTGGAAAAGGTTTCTTTGCTCTCTTAAAGAGACAACAGAAGATATGGCTCCTTTTTGTTTCCGGACCTTTTTGCAGGGGAGTGGGGCTAGTGAGATCTGGAACTGCTTTTGCCATCTTGTGATCACAAGAAGAATTAGCCTGAGGAAGAGGGCAGTACGCAAAGGAGGACAGAGTTAAGATAATATCAAAAAAGAGTGAGAGCACTGATCAGCTCTGTGCCTAGCGAACTGCTCTGTCTTTAGGGTTCTTATGGGAAGTAGGAAATGTCTTTATTGTTGAAGTCATGGCTCATTTTCTGTTTCTTTTTTTTTTTTTTTTTTTTTTTTTTTTTTTTTTTTTTTGAGACAGAGTCTCACTTTTATTGCCCAGGCTAGAGTGAGTGCCGTGGTGTCAGCCTAGCTCACAGCAACCTCAAACTCCTGGGCTCAAGCAATCCTGCTGCCTCAGCCTCCCAAGCAACTGGGACTACAGACATGCGCCACCATGCCTGGCTAATTTTTTTCTATATATATTAGTTGGCCAATTAATTTCTTTCCATTTATAGTAGAGATGGGGTCTTGCTCTTGCTCAGGCTGGTCTCGAACTCCTGAGCTCAAACGATCCGCCCACCTCGGCCTCCCAGAGAGCTAGGATTACAGGCGTGAGCCATGGCGCCCGGCCTTCATTTTCTGTTTCTTGCAGTAAAAAGCATCCTAGTTGATACCACCTTTCATTTACTTGGCAAATCACCTCTCTACTACCCTCTATTCCTCTGTTGTCCCAGAGCACAAAAACACACTGTTAACTGGTACCATTTTAAGACTGGAATGAACTCAGGCCTGTAATCTCAGTGCTTTGGGAGGCCAAGGGAGGAGGATCGCTTGAGGCCAGGAGTTCAAGACCAGCCTGGGCAACATAGCAAGACCTCATCTCTACAGAAAATAAAAATAATTATCCAGTCACAGTGGCGCACACCTGTAGTCCCAGCTACTTGGGAGGCTGTGGTGGAAGGACTGCCTGAGCCAAGGAGTTCAAGGTTGCAGTGAGCTACGATTGTACCACTGCACTCCAGCCTGGGGGACAGAGCAAGACTCTGCCTCTAAATAAACAAATAAATAAAAGTGATACCATTTTAGCAATCCAAGGAAATAAGGGAAGAGGGAACCATTAAAAGAGTAATTTCCTAATTTTATAAATATCTATAGAGTATTAAATATTAGAACTCTTGAAATGACTCAAAGTTAACAGATCAACTTGAGAAGATTTACTACTTTCTCTGCATCAAAAACTGGACTAGAAGCTTTATATACATTATTAAATATCATTATAATAATTCTACCTTATCTACCTATTATGAAGAAGAAAAGTGAGGCTGTGAATAATTCACTAAAATCATATAATATATAATTGATAAATGGAAGAGGTAGATTTTGATACTAGTATGGCTAGCTCCAAAGTTCACGTTTTTTCTTCCTACTTTAGATTATAAAACTATCTGGAAAATAGAGAAACAAGCACTGAAACAGTAATTCTATTTAGCATTACAAACAGTCTTAAAAATATTTGTGGATAAATTGAGGCAAAATTTTCTTTGAAGTATTGTAAGTGTATTTGAATTTGAATTGTATGTTGACTACATTTAAAGCAAAATTAACAGAAAATTAGTCAACAGAAGGTAATGAACAGGTGAATGAGGAATACTAGATGGTTAACACAAGAAAAACAGTTCAAAATATGAAGGATTACTACCTTGTAAAACTAATATCCTTTATAATGTATATTTTTAAAACAAGCATATATTCACACTACTTCAATAACAGTGTTGCTAGACTTTTTGGAGTCAAATAAATGGCATCAATATCCATAAAATTGGATTTTTAGTACCACTTTAATACATTTTTCCTTACCTGTTTGTGATGAGCCTGGAATTAACATATCTATATTCTCCTTCATACTTTTGCTCAGTTATTGTCATCTTACCAATGGGTCTTCTAAGTCGAGTTAGGAATAGCCCAGAAACAACCAAGTAGGCCATCATGCTTGCTGGGCCCTATTATTATTGGGAGAGAAAGATACACAAACTTCTAGGATATCACAATAAATTCACTGGATGCGAACATGTACCATTTCTATAATTAACCCCAGAAAGAAATTGCTCCTTTGGTTAATTTTTTCTCCCTTGTTTCTTTTCTGAAAAAATACACACTAGCCTCTACACTTTTTACTACTCATATACATCTCCAACCACTGCAGCTCAACTCTCAGCTCTCCTGCACTTGCTCACCTAAAAACTCCTAACTGCAGTTCTTACTTTTTGGCATTTAACACTCTTCTGTTGGATCTCTTCCTGATAATCTCTTAAGAGTCCACAATAATTCTCAGACCTCTTTTTTGTCTTCTCTTTGAATGTTAATATTTCCTCGGGTTCCTTCCTTAGCTCTCTTCTCCTTAGCTCTCTTCTCACCCCAAATTTATACCTCTTGTCCTATCACTCTTATGAACTCAAGATATTATTTCCAAGTAAGTACCACACATCTTCACCTTACTACTGTGGAGATGCCTCAAGTTCAATTCCCCTAGACAAGCTCCATCTGCCTTTCCCTGATTATACATCTTTTATCCAGCTGCTGTCCCTTCTAACTTTGTAAGTGACCTCATCACCCACTGACCGCCCCAACAGAGAAGCTTCAAGCTTACCTTTCCAAGCTCATCACAGGCTCTTCCCTCATTCTCTTGTATATCCTACACTCTGTCATACTAAAATGAATATTACCTGAACATGCCATTCAGTAAGGCTGTTCTCATCTGGCAAGATATTATTGGCAAGCCTGACATATCTAATGGACACACATGTACCTCCCCAAAGTAGCTGAAATATCAACTCCTATTCTTCCAGGCACTAAATACTTTACTGAAATTCTATTACGGGACATATTACACTCCATTATAATTGCTTGAATATCTACCCCTTTTTATCATATTGTAATTCCTCTTCAGCAGGAACTATGTCTTATTCATCTTTTCGTTCCTACAATCTAGCACAATGTATGTGGAATCTAGTTATGTATTCAAGATTTTTTGAATAAATCTGATAAATTCAATGCATTTCAACAACTACTTCAAATATGGGCAAAAAGGGATAACTAAAATAGTTTCTGCCTTTAATAAAATACAGAATCAGATAACAGGAAGACATGGAAACATATTTAAGTATTATAAAAATGTAGTAAGTACCCAAAAAACATTACAGCATAGAAACAAGAGGGACTGGACCTATTCCCTTGCTGACAGTAAAACAAGCTATAAGAATGATTAAATCCGGATCACAAGATAGTAAAGAGGAAGATGGACAAAAAATTTCAAATAATAAACTGCCTTCCCTGGTGTTTCAGAAAGTAACAAATATCACTATGTAAATTATTTATTAAACAACTACAAAATGCGTACGCACATATACATACAACAACCACATTATCATATGATTGTGTTATAAGCGTATAACAATAACTACATATTAAACAACTAAAGTTAGATTTCAATGAGAATACTCAAAGAAAATTTAAATTCTCCCTTGTTTCTTTTCTGAAAAAATACACACTAGCCTCTACACTTTTTACTACTCATATACATCTCCAACCACTGCAGCTCAACTCTCAGCTCACTGGCGGTCAGTGGCGGTCAGTGAAGTGATTCTTGCCATCACAAATATCAGAGACTGAGTGATAAAACTTATGGAATAGCCAACCATTTGCTTTATTATAAAATATTCTTGAAACTCATTCTACATGTACTTTTGATGTTTTCACATTCAAATTTTTTATTAAAATGGCTTTCTCCTGATCTCTTTATAGACTATGTTGTATCAATAAACACATGTATATTCAATGTTTAAGTATTTCTGATTTTTAATGCCACAAAATTTTTCTAAGTATCTACCTTAAGAAAAACTAAAAAGCCAAATGAGTCCTCTCTAAATTTCTAGTAAAATACTATTTTATAAGCAGACTATGTTAGATACATGATGTGCAAACACATTCTGTGGGATATACAAAAATTCTTATAGACCATTAAGCTATTCGTGACACAGTATCATAACAACTTAAGGTAAAATAAAAGTAGACTCACCTGAGCTCCAATTGCACTTGTTAACTTAAAGATGTACAAAACTATGTCTAAAAATGGCTGTAAAATAAATATTAGAATGCCCAGAATTAAAACAAAAGAATTAGAATGATAGCTAATATAAAATATTAAATGAAAAAACATTTAATACATAATTATCAACACGCAGAGTTCCCACCGTGTATAAGGAACTGTAATAGTATATAGAGCAATGAATACAAAAAAGATAACAGCTTTTATATCTCAAGAAACTTAAAATGGAGACAGTATGAAAAACATCTTTCAAGTTGGAAAAATCTTTATCACTTTCCATTAACTAAGATAGCTCTACTGTGATAATTAACCATTACTAACTTAGTATTTGCTCAGTATAATATAAAGACACTACATAAAATGACCTAAGTTATAACCCCAAATCTTCTACCAACTTTTCTGGTTTCTATATACCTTCACCTGTTAAGTGAAAGCTCTTCCTGCTCTAATATTGTTTGATTCTATTATTTTATCACATCATCTATATATTGAAATAAGTGAGCCTCTGAATCTAATTTTATATATAAAACTGAAGCTTCTAGAACTAAAATATTCATGTACTGCTCCTCATACATACGGACAACAACTGATACACTATCACTTGTATATATTTTGAAATGCTTTTCAAGAAATTCAAATTGTGATCATTCACTTTAAGACTACAGGCACCTCTTTCTAATATCCACATTATTACTGGGATAGATGGCTTGGTTTATTCATTGACTTGTACTAAGATTGGCCCTTTTTTCTTGGCGTATAAATTATCAAGAAGCTAGAGTTACTTGTACAATTCAAGTACAGTTAAAGGTTATTAACAAATATAATGACTCAATTTATAAGTCAGAGATTAGATGTTCAAAACAGTAAGCATACTATATACACTACTATAAATAATTATTTATTTATTTATTTTTTTAATGGAGACAGAGTCTCACTCTGTTGCCCAGACTAGAGTGCTGTGGCATCAGCCTAACTCACAGCAACCTCAAACTCCTGGGCTCAACCAATCTTTCTGCCTAAGCCTCCCAAGTAGCTGGGACTACAGACATGCGCCACCATGCCCAGCTAATTTTTTCTATATATTTTTAGTTGGCGAATTAATTTCTTTCTATTTTTAGTAGAGACGGTGTCTCATTCTTGCCCAGGCTGGTTTTAAACTCCTGATCCTGAGCAATCCTCCCGTCTCGGCCTCCCAGAGAGCTAGTAACTAATTAATTTGATATTCTTCTCTGCTACAGATATAACAAGACCTGAGTTACAGACTTGCTCAAGTGCTAAAATGTAAAAAATACATAATAATATCTATAGAATTACATGAAAAGTTTTATATATACCCCACCCTGACCCCACATGAATGCGCACACAGAGAAAACAAATTTTAAAGTGTGGTAATGTGGTAAGAAAAGAAAACTGGATTGCTGAACTATTTGTAGTTGTTAAGACTTCCTAGAGTTTGGGGTCAGCTAGCAAAGGCTTCTGGAGAGCTAAAGAACAAAGTTTGGCAGGAGTGAAAATGTATCTTAGTGGTGGGCCTGTGCATAAGGAGAGATGCTCTTGTCCATATATATCTTTTTTCTAAGAACTGTTTATCCTCCCTCCATCCACATGGCTGAAGCAGGAGCATTCCTGGTCTAACAGTGTGACTCAGGCCCTTGTATATAGTTTTTTGTCCTAAGAACTAGATATGTGGGTCAATTGTGTAACCAAAGGTGTATAACCAAAGATAATGCAAAGGTGGCATTATCGGTCCAGTTTGAGACAAGCTCCTACCCCAGACCAAGGTCAGTCATGTGAATGAGAGTGAGAATTAGAGTATCTCAGATGAAAAGGGAGGGCATGCTAGGCAGACATCCTGATAGGTGCCTACTACATGTCCTACTCAATGCAGAAGGTAATGGCAAAGAAGATGGCTTAATGAGAAGACCACAGCAGAAGCTATAATACTGGTGGTAAGATAAGATGAGTAACACAAGTAAGAACTAAAGAAATTAGCAGGAAAAAAGAAAACTAGTTAAGGCTTATCAGAATCAAGAGCTTTGGCAATATCCTGAGTAGGGGAGAAACAGTAATTAGAAATTTGAAATAAACTTGTATTTTGTGAAATTTTTTGACTACTACTTAAATGATCTATTAAAATTAGAGACACTGAAGCAGAGAAATGGGCAGAAAGAAAGTCCCAGTCTAGTGTTATAAATGTGGAATTAGAAACATAAATTGACAGTCAATCTCTACCAACAGCTACAAGTACACAGGTCAAGAGATGAGAATTCAAATTTCTGTGGTTTTACTGTTATCAGCCTGCAAAATGCTTCAAAAATCTTTACATGACATTAAATTATCAGTTCTTGGCCAAAGCATATCACAAAAATAATATAAGAAATCAAATAATTATAATTAAAAGTATAACAACTCTAATTTTCTTATAAAAAGTACTAAATATTTATATGCTACTGTTCTGTCCACCAAATCAATTCTATATAAATTTTCTAGGAATCAAAATTCAACAAATTAAACAAATAATTTTTAAAAAGTAGAGGAACTTACCTTACTAAGATTTGAATACAGATCAACTACACTGTTACAAAATTTTTCTACATCTTGTGTAAGCAGCTGGTCTGGATTAGCTATTCTGTTGTCCAGATTTCCCATTTTATAATATGTGAAAGCTCTAAAATTACAATAAGAAAATAATTTTAAAACAGGTTATTTTAAAAACAAAACAAAATCACATTATACCACCTTGTGCAAATACATAGAAACAAGAGTCTGGAGCCAGAAGAGACCCTAAAGATTGTTCTAATTCATTTCAGAGACAAGAAAGCAAGTCCAGAGAATGATGACTTGCCAAATTATAGAACAGCCAAGACTAGGCTCCGAATAACTGAGAGATTGTTCCCAATATGTTTCTGTGTTTGAGAGCAGTTTTGTTGAAAAACATATACAATAAATAACAAAAATTTCTATATCTCAGTTTCATAAATATTACTGTTCAATTTAAATATTTTAAAAAATAGGTTATCACTTACTGAAGATACTCCTCATAGAGGTATTTAGTGAGCCTTACTCGGAAGCACAGTTTAAGCTCATTTAACCCATACTTCAAGAAGTTATTAACCAGAGAGATCTAAAATAAACAAACGAATATTATTGGTTTTGCTTTGTTTCTACTAATAAGTTATAATTTATTTCTCTATCATTTGCTTTGCCCCAAACCTATGATTTTTATAACTCATAGTCCAAACTGATACAATTCAGTTCTGTTTTACTTTACTGCATTTAGCTAAACCAAATGCAATTGGCTTGAATTACCATGTCAAATTTTACTTGGAACTTTACGAAACACTGGTCTTTTGCTGAACCTCAACCTTTGATATCTATGTGGCTTATCTCAATTTTGTATTTTAAGAGGTCTAAAAACTATGTATGTTTATCTTTGAGCTTTATTAAACTATTAATAGATTTTCTGACATATTTTCAATCTAATCAGATTTTATAACCAAGCTTCTCTTTTTTATTCCAAAATTTAGAACACTATCATTCTTATAATGCCAATAAAATAAAAATAAGAACCAAGCTAAGAAAATCACCTATGTTTTAGACTAAACTATTTTTAATAAATTCAGAACATAAATTCTAATTTAACTTAAACCACATGAGTAGTTCAAGTTACTATAAGGTTTATGGCATAACGCAACGAGGGTGATTTCCCCCACACACCCTCTACCTTCAAATCTGGCAATGGCTAGACACATTTTTAGTTGTCACAATTGGAAAAGGGATACTACTGCCATCTAATGAGATGCTGCTAAACACTGACGAAAACCTGGCCTGAAGTTTAAAAAAAAAAAAAAAAAAAATCACATATATGTACACTACAAATGGAATCGAACCAAACATAATTCCTTTTAATTTTTCCTATTTAAAGGTTTACATTGAAAAATTATACTAGAACTACAGAACTAAACTTGAAATAGGAATTTAATACCATAAATCTTTAAAGAATTTAATAAGTAAAAATCCTTAAAGATTTTAATAAGATATTTATTTCCCCTATGTAAGATTTTTAATGAATTAAACTTACGAGAGGCATGGCAGCGATGAAGTTGAATAAGTATCTCTTGAAATCTTTTCTGTTACGACCAATGATACCACTGCAAACCACCACATGCAATGCATTAGTTGCAAAAGAAGCAAAATCTACAGCTAAGAAAACTTCTGTAAAGCTCTAAAATTACTCTAGGAAATTTCTATTGAATCACAACAAAGAAGAAGAAGAAAAGAGGCTAAACACCATTTTCTTATAAAACCATGTTTACAACTTTTGAAACGTAAAAATTTTAAACAACTTGTTTGAACCTCACTCTGCTAATGACAAAATTAAACAGAATAACTAGCTCTTTCCTTAGTAAAAATGGCAATCAAAAAAAAAAAAGCTTGAGCAGCCACAAAAGGAGTTTAGATGGCAAAACAATTAACAACTTTACAGCCCCAGGAATGGATAACTATGGATAAAAAAGAGTAGCATTTGTTTGTTTTAGCATATTTTAACATCCCAATTCTCATTTGTATGAACTAATGGCAGGGAAACAAACTAAAGGATCAGCGAACTTTTTACAAGAGTAATTCTTTTTTTTTTGAGACAGGGTCTCTGTTGCCAGGCTGGAATGCAGTGGCGCAATTGCAGTTCATTACAGCCTAGAACTCCTGGGCTCAAGTAATCCTCCCACTTTAGTCTCCCAAATCCCAGAGTGCTGGGATTACAAGTGTAAACCACTGCATCCAGCCAAGAATAAATATTTTAGGCTTTGTGAACCATAATGTCTCTGTTGCAACTACTCAAGTCTTCATTGCATGGCAAAAGCAGCCAAGAACGACAGTGGCTGTACTGTAGTAAAATTTCCCAAAACAGATGGTAGGCAGTGACATTTAGCCTGTAGGTCCTAGTTTGCCAATGCTGGGAATAAATGATGGATAAGAGTAGATCAATGGGGATCCTCAGAGCCTCAGAATGGTTCTGTAGAAATTTCAGGTCCCTCAACACACTTCAACTAGCCCGGCTCCCCTTTTACCTCATTTTAATCTGTTTTATTAATACATATTTATCTGTTTTTAAAATACACATTAAAATTTTAAGTAAGGGTTCCGCTACAAAGTTTAGAAACCATTATTATATCATATAAGGATCTTTGAGTATGTCTATGATCTACTAAAGAAAATTTATTTGATCATAGATCTTTTTTCAAATAACACTTATTAATATTCCCAAATGTATTAAAATATATTTATATAAAATGTACAAAATATATTCGAGAAACACTAGACTAAATGATTTAAATCTAGCTGCCCACAAAAATATGACTGGTATATGATAGGAAAAAAATTTCCTTTTTATGAGGGATTAGGTAAATATATTTGGGAAAACTTGGGTTAAACAAAGCTAACAAATATCTTTATCAAAAACCTTCTTGAAGCTTTTAATGTATAATATGTGCACTGTAACTCTCTGAGAGGGGTTTGTAGCATGTAGCATTAGCTAAGATTCCACAGAACATACTATAGGAAATGTTACTGATAGAGAAATAGTCCAATTTTGATATAACCCCTAAAAGGCAAAAAAGTTAAAAAACAAAACAATGAACTAGAAGAAAGTTAAAACATGAATGTTGTTTATAGCAATAAGAATATTAGAGACATTAAGCAATTAAGACAGTACAAAAAATTTGAGGTTTATGTTAAAATTATTTGAACCGAACTTCAGTTTTAACATATAACTAAAGTGCTTTAGTGCTGCCCAAGCTGTGAAACACACAAAATTATAACATTTTGGTGAAAAACATGCCATCATTCAGCAATGGTTTACCACTGGAGTAGCAGCTATAAATTTAAAAAATGGTTTCTTGAATAAAGCCTTATTTCTGCTTATTATTCCACTGTAAAAAAAAAATAATAATAATTAGGAAAGAGTAATTTTGCAGCAGCCCTTATCATTACTTCCAAAATATATAAAGATTCTTATAAAAAATGGTTTGGTAATTTTTAAATGCTTCCTGTAGCCAAATGGGTGAAAATAAAATATACCTTTATTGATTAGTAAGGCAGCAACAGGGTATGAAGGATTTTCCTCCATATCATAGAATCATTACAGTTTCTACCTTAAAGAAGTTGTCTTGTCCTATTTAAGATTTGCCCATACTCCAAAATCATTAGCCATTACTAACAAATAAACTTAAAATATGAAAAGGATATTAAAATGAAGTATATTAAGGACCATAACAAGTCTCTGACTTTCTTATTACCAGAAATACATGAATCTAGACATACTTTGGAAAAGGCAAAAAGGAAAAGACAGATAAATCAATTTACAATGTGGCTTTAATAGTGAGATAGAGAATTGTTAATTTTTCAAATAAAATTGCCCCATATTATGAATGCACAGTATTTTCAAACTTTTAATTTGACCAAATACTAGATATTGACATTTGACCAAATATTAAAGATTTAATACATAGCAGAGGCTCAAAAATATTTATTAAAGAGAAAGTTAACAATTAACTTTAAAATGTTTTACAATTGGTAAATTTGGGTTAAGAGTATAAGGAAGTTCCCTTTGCTATTCTTATAACTTTTCTGTAAGTTTAAAGTATATCAAAATAATACTTTTTAAAAAACTTTAGGACTTCACAGAAAGAATAAAAAACAATTTAAAAAAAGTTCATACATTTTAAAACTGAGTATCCCATAGGTTGACTAGTCTATCTAGTAGAATTAGAAGCTTGCTCATGCTACATAATAACTTTCATGATGCTGACATGCTGAATTGAAAAAGCCTCAACATCTCTCAGACCTTCTCCCTCCCCCCTGTCTTTCAATCCTTTGTCTCTCCTAAAATATAGGATGAAGTTCTTCTTAGAAGTTCCCTTCTTTGCCTAAACTCCAGACCCACCAAAGAAAACAATTAGCTCTGGTCCCTTCCTGGAGTATTCATTAACTGAACTCCTATCGCAGGAAGAAAGAGTAAAGTCTGTCCAAACTACAAACAGACTTTGTCCCAGGCCATTGTATGTTCTCCAACCCCATTGAATGCCCCTAAAAATCATTTACTACTCTCCTAAAATCTTCCACACTTCCTCATCTCCCTTGCCTAAGAAGGGTATTTACATCTATACCCCACTTTGTGGGGTGGGAGGAGGACACAGGGGGAAATCACAGAGTGATTTGATTAACCTGGGCACATTAATAAAAATCTGTATGCCTTTTCTCCTATTAATCTGCCTTCTGCCAGCTGATTTTCAGCAAACCTTCAAAGAGCAAAGGGGAAGTTTTCCCTTAGCACCCACATCATAATTACCAATTAAATTAACATACCACCTACACTTGGCAATGCATATTTTCCAGGTTATTAAGTCTTTGAGAAAATTAAAATTAGCATCTATTCAATTAAAATTGAAAATCTCTATTTTAGAAAAGTTGATATTATTCTTTTGGATTACAAAGTATGAAATCACAAAAACCTGAATAAAAGGTAAGAAAAACTTTAAAAATACTAATTTTCTATCCTGTACTATTTTTGTATAGGATTCTTTATATGTAATATATGACTGATTCTACACTGATATCTATATGATGTTGTTCATAATAGATGTAACCTGTATATTTTTGCCACAAGGCAGTTAACAATACTATAGTTGGAGAGATTGCACTTTTATCAACAGATCTGGTCTGCGTGCACACACAAATCCAGACTCCCCCTTACAAATGTCCTTCAAGAGAGACCAATCAATGCCCTTAACTCCTGCTTCTAATAAATTTTAAGGCCTTAACTTTAAATATGAATTCACAGCCAAGAATCACAGTTTGAGGAAAGCGTCTAATGACAAAGATCAGAATAATAAACACAGGATCATTAAGGAAACAGAAACAATGCAGGGAGCTAAAAAAGAAAAAATTTAAACTAATTAATAGCTTCAGAGATGAAAAAATGTCACATACTTAAAAGAATGATTGCTATAAAAATTAATATCCATATAAAAGATAGATCCTAGAAACAAAATTGTGACAAAAATTCACTGGCTGAGTGGCTGATAAAGAAATTACCTAGAAAATAGAATAAAATATCAGAGATGAAAATAGAAGAGAAATTATAAGATAATCAGTCTGGGGGTCCAACACTCAGCTAATAAGGATTCCAGAAAAAACAGAGGAAGAATTTTTTAAAAACACACTAAAACATTTCGCAGAATGAAGAATGGTTTCTAGATTGAAAAGAGCACACCTAGTACCTTTCACAATGAATGAAAAAAATGCATACCAATTTTCAGTGAAATTTTCAAGCACCAGTAACACATCAACAATTTAAAAAAAAAGCTGAGAGGGTGGGAAAGGGGGATGAACAAATCACCAGCTAAGGACGGGCAATCATATGGCAATAGGCCTCAACACCCAACCTGGAGCTAGACCAGTGGTTTTTAACCTTTACTGCACATTAGAATCACCTGGGATGTTGCAAAAAGTGATGGCTGGGTGGGGCACAGTGGCTCAAGCCTACAATCCCAGCACTCTGAGAGGATCGCTTGAAGGCAGGAATTGGAGACCAGCCTAAGATCCCATAGAAAACTTCCGCATGCCTGTAGTCCCAGCTACTCGGAAGGCTAAGGCAAGAGGTATTGAGACCAGGAGGAATTTGAGGTTGAAGTGAGCTATGATCACATCACTGCACTCTAGTCTGGGTCTCAAGATCACATCACTGCACTCTAGCCCGGGTCTCAAGAGTACCTCTTGTCTTAGCCTTCGGAGTAGTGTTTGCTAGGAAAAATAAAAAGTTGTATAGAAAAGGAACCACCACCAAAGCATACCATGTGGCTTAGCTGCAAACAATAGTCAAAATCATGAAAACAGTAAATTCTGATGTAACAAAATGGCAATATGAGAAGACAAGCATGGGTATGGAGGTTAAGAGTATAAAAAAGCTAATTCTCACATTCAAAAGTAGGAAATGAACACATATACTCTGAAACTGAAAAAAATCTATAAACAGTAATACAAGTATGCTATATGGAAATGCAGACATAAAATAAGACATGAAATAGTAAAAAGAATAGAAAATGATTGGCTCTGGGTAATGACAGTTGGGAGTGGGAGGAGCCAAGTCCTGTAGAAATATTTGACTTTAAGCTACCTTCACAAATTACTTTCAAAACTATTCATATATTACTTTGATTAAAATAAAAAAGGCATGGGACTGATGTTTCAGGCAGACTTGTCTTTTATTAAAGAGCCTACAACATTTGCCCATATTCAGAGGTATGTGCTTAAGGGCTTTAATCCTGTGTAGATAAGCTTCTTTATTGTCCTGGAGAAATGAGTTAGAAAACATGGGCATAAGCATTCTTCCTCCTCCTCCAAATCCTCTAAGAAGCAAATCGAAGATCTAAGAGAAAAAACTTTTATTTCAAAATTCTGGGGCATTTAAAAATTTTAAGTACTGTCATTCAAAAAGTTAGAGTAAATATTTTAAGAAATTTTCTTAAGGAACCACCACCAAAGCATACCATGCGGCTTAGCTGCAAACAATAGTCAAAATCATGTAAACAGTAAATTCTGATTTAACAAAATTGCAATATGAGAAGACAAGCATGAATATGCGGGGGCGGTAAGAGTATAAAAGAGCTAACTCTCACCTTCAAAAGTAGGATTACTTTTGAAGTACTCCTGCATTACTAGGAAAGAGAATTTCAAAAAAATCTGTTTAACTCTGACATTCAAATTGGGATCATAAAAATAAATTCTTAGGTCGGGCACAGTGGCTGGATCAGTTGAGGTCAAGAGTTCGAGATCAGCCTAAGCAAGAGTGAGACCCCGTTTCTAATAACAACAGAAAAAATTAGCCCAGTGTTGGGGGGGTGTGCCTGTAGTCCCAGCTATTTAGGAGGCTGAGGCAGAAGGATCACTTGAGCCCAGGAGTTTGAGGTTGCAGTGAGCTAGGCTGACACCACAGCATGGTAGCCCTGGCAAGAGAGCAAGACTGTCTAAAAAAAAATAAAATAAAAACTAAACTAAAATAATAAAATAAAATTCTTTATTAACAGAAATGGTAAATGGATACAACCCAAGATATCCCAACTGACACTTCTGAAGTTTTTATATTCAAAATTATCATTTACATTAATAATATGTGTAGAAAAAATACAGTAAAATAACTTCAGATACAAAAAGAAATATCTAAGAATTTTTTTCCTTCTAATAAACATGCTCAATGTGATTCTTTGAAATGCTTTGATATTTTTCTCCAAATTATCTCATTAATTTGGATATACAACTAGATGGCTTTTTAAAATTCTCATTAAAGTACTTATTAGATTGCATTTTAATTTTCTGTCTAATTGTCTCTACCCCTCTATAAACTGCCAGTTCAGCAAGGCAGGTACAGTTTCTCCTGTTCACTGTTATATAAAATCCCTCTCATGGTGTAGCACATTGCCTGGCATATGGGAAACAATAAATGAACAATCACACGATTTGACTTAAGCATCTTTTACCTAATTTAGAATCTATTTCTTGCTTATAAAGATAATGCTTAAATATGAGGCAAATTAGTATGTCATACATATAGGAATAGAAAAGTACCTTTCAATGAGTGTTCCATTTTGAATCATCCAAACATCACAGTATGTTCGAGACACCAGCATAACAGCAATAAGTATTAAGTAACCTGTCTGAAATAAACCAGGTATAGTAAATTAAATAAATGCATTTTAGAAAATTAAAAGAAACATTACCTTAGTAAAGATTTTTGGTTTCCAAAGTCAAAGCTTTCTCTAGCTTTAATACAGTTGGCAGACATTTTCTTTATGTTCAATATTTTTAAATAGTTTTAAAGGAACTCAAAAATATTACAGAAATGGTAAGAGCCTTATAAATCATTTAATCTCTCTCTTCCAGAATTGAAAAGTGAATCCTAGCAAGGTCAAATGACTTGCCTTCATATAACTAGTCAAGGACAGAAGCTAGAAGTACAATTCAGATCACCTGGATCACCGTGTATTGTGATTGTCTGTATTTTTAATATACAATTTTAACAAAGAAAAATGACAGTAACTGTCAATATACTGTTTAACAACAAATATTGGGCCGGGCGCGGTGGCTCAAGCCTGTAATCCTAGCTCTCTGGGAGGCCGAGGTGGGTGGATCGTTTGAGCTCAGGAGTTCGAGACCAGCCTGAGCAAAAGCGAGACCCCATCTCTACTATAAATAGAAAGAAATTAATTGGCCAACTAATATATATAGAAAAACTTAGCCGGGCATGGTGGCACATGCCTGTAGTCCCAGCTACTTGGGAGGCTGAGGCAGCAGGATTGCTTGAGCCCAGGAGTTTGAGGTTGCTGTGAGCTAGGCTGACGCCACGGCACTCACTCTAGCCTGGGCAATAAAGTGAGACTCTGTCTCAAAAAAAAAAAAAAAAACAAAAAAAAAAAACAAATATTGAACCCTAAAATTTTGTGTAAGTAGAATATATTTGATAAATTTGTTTTTAAAAAAATCTCTAATAGAGCCCCAGATTTCACAGGGCTTTCAATTTTGTTATGAAGGCAAGATTTCTACATTAAAAAAAAAATAGACAACTAAACAGACAAATTTAGGAAATCATATTTGTATCACTTCATGTGATAAGTGGTAGGAAGGGAAGGTTTGGAGTAGCAAAAGGTGGTTAAGACATTAGAAATATGTTAAAGAAACCAAGTAAAACAAAGGTGAGAATGAGGATTAAGGGTAAAAAAAGGTAAAGGATTTAATGGAATAAACGGCATTAAAACCATACTAAGTATGTATGGTACTGCATATCCAGCAGAGTTTACACAATATAAAATTATTGCAAGATTCTAGGTAAAACAAAAAGTGATGTTTAGAGCACGTTACTTAAGCAATGCTGTGTGCAAGATGGATCATGAAGTGGGAGAGAGTTGACAGGCTAGGTGACCAGGTGACCTCTGTGTGAAGTGAGAATCCTGCCATCCCTGATCCCCACACACATATGCAAAGCTGACCTTAAACCTTTTAAACTGGAAGAATAAGACAGTAACATAGAAGCTAAAGTCAGGGAAGAGGGCATACAGGGATGGGGAGGGGGCAGACATTTGTTGGATAATGCATTCAGTTTCACAGTTACTGAAGGGACAACAGCATCTATTACGTAACTTTTGCAAAACAAACGCTCTTTTTAAAAAAGGTGAAGATACTAGAGATATAGCCCTTTATGTGAAAGATAAGGCAGGAAGTCATAAGCATAGAGGTAATAAATAAAGCTATAAGAAAACAATGTCAAAGAAAGTCTGTGCAATTGAGCTATGACATCTGCTACCCCAATATTTGCCAGACAAGGCAAGACATCATCCTCCTACTCTACCCCATAATCTCAAAGTTAGGTACTCAATTGACAATAAAAGAACCTATTGACTTCAATAAATGCTATCTGTAGATGTCACTTTACCTTTAATGCCAGCTTTTAATTCAGACTTTAATACAATCTCAATCCTAAATTAACCATTCAGGTATAAAAGTAACATCAGACAATTATTTTTTTCCTTATTTTATATTCTTGGCTTAATTTTTCTTTAAAAGAAGTACCAAGTTTACTTGTCTCACTTTAGCAAAATCTGGCAAACTTTGACTATTGATAGTTCTGAAATGCCATTATATAAACAATGTCCTTAGAATCACCACTAACTCCATTATTAATGTGTTCATGCAATACGTCAGACCAAAGATTTGCAGTGATTTAGGCAGCCCCTTACCTTATGATATATACAAACTTCCATATACTATATGAATATGTGTATTCATATAATACATTTATTTCCATTTCTTTATTTCATACATCAATTAATCCCTCTATCTTTACCTCTCATCTTCTGTGATTTCTATGGGAATTTTTCATTTTCTTCAACTGGGGTTAAACTTGGATTTTTATATCCCTGCAAGATGGTTCATAAAATGATTCAGAGGCACAGTTAGACCGACAAAATGAGAGGTTGGCCAAGTAAGCCCCATCTGACTCCCTGAGATCTATTCGATGTCTCATATTCATTTTATATTTTACATCAAACCCATGTAACAGTTAAAATGAGCATTAAGCTGTTAACTGATTGGGTGGGTAATACATGAATCTTTCTAGAGAAGCTTGTATTTTAAATAAGAATTCTTCAAAGCCAGGTAGGTTGTAGAAATGAAATAACAATTAGTCATACCCGAGAGTCACAGGAAAGCTTTACAAAGAACATAATGAGAGTTAAGCTATTTAAAAAAAAAAAAAAATACTCGTTTTTGTAGGGGGGAGGGACAAGATGTCACAGACATGATGTTGTGAACAAATGAAAGCCTAAGAGCATAGGGCTTGATCATAAAATAGTAAAGAATCTTCTAAACAGATGATATTGAAAGGAAGGTCAAAGTCACTTTGTGATTTACCCTATAAGAAAAAGGAAGACAAACGTTTTAATTGGGGTTTTAGAAAGAAGACTAATCAGAAAAGGAGAAGCAGCAAAAAGACCAATTAAGAGATGACAATAATCCAGGTAAAATACAGTGAGAACAGCAGGAATGTAAAGGGAGAGACTAAATTATGAGAAACTCAAGGATAGTTGGAAAGAACATTTAAAATATAAGGAAAAGAGTAGATCTTAAAAGTATGTGATCCCATTTTTATGCTCACATACAAGAAAACTACACACCACAATGAGTAAAAGGTTGTTAGGAGCCAAAAAGAAAAAAAAAAAAAAACTCTAGCTGCATTTTTCAATGCATTCTTCAAGAAATATTTACTACTTATGTCTAATTAGGAAAAACCAAGTGTTACTACATTATTTTTTTAGAGTTTCTTAAGGCTGGAATCAATAAGACATGATGCCAAAGTGAGGGAAAAGAGAGCAACTCCACCGTGAGGGAAAAGTGGAAGATCTCTCTGACTTTTGCTTTTGGAATATATTATCCATTCTTGGTATTCCTAGATTATAGGGCTAATGGTTTTAAAAATCTGACCAATGCAAAACATTATGCTTTAAGAAGATAAATTTAGCAGAAAATATTTTAAGAAGAGATCCTGGGAGTAAGGCTAATTAAAGAATACTGAATATCAGGTAAGAATACAAAAAATTAGCAGATTCCAGTGGCTAAATGGTGAGGCATGGGGAGGTGGAAGAGTCAAAGGTGATGACATTTCTAGTTATAGAACAAGAAAATGCTGAGGGGATTAGAGATGGAGAACACAGTATTGTTTTAACAATCATTAAAAATATTTTTTGAATAACAATAAAAATAATCTAGATAAAAGGGCAAAGAATAAGACTTTATTCCTACAACCAGCTCACTTCCTGAAATAGCTTGATGGATTCAGATATTATTTCAGGTATATTAAAAACATTTAATCAAATATGAAAAAGCAACCTTTAAATATTCCACAACAATGTGATTTTGTTACCATTGCAATTAATAAAAATGTTTATCCTTTTAAATTTAATCTTGTTTTTACTTACAGTACTTAACTATAATAAAGCCACACAATTTAGGGTGGCTACACCACAGTAGTCTAGTATTTCACACAAAACAGAATGAAATAATACTTCATAATCAAGAGAAAACTATTTAAAAACTGGCACTGAACAAGAGTACTTACATGAGAGATAATTTTTGACACGTGATGATTTAAAGACAAAAATTTAGTAGTCGTCTTTACCTACACAGAACATTTGCTCTGATCTCACATAACCTTAAAAGTTGAACACTTAATATTATAATTTCCTAAGACTTACCTCTTTACAAAATGTCCTAGGGACCATGATTTTCAGAATCTGTGTGAGCCTTGATAAAAACACCTTGTCCACCACAGCTCTCTCTTTTTTCCCCTCTTTCTATATTAAAAAAGAAAAAAAAACAAAACAGCTGTTTTAAAATAGCTATAACAAACGTATAATAAAATTCAAGAACCATGTCTCATCCAAGTCAATATAAACAACTATGAGGACGGACACTGAATTTAGAGAGATTTGCGCTGCCCCTCATATTCAAACATGCTTTCAAAAAAATGATGCTATCTAAAAACTGGATAAGGAAGTGAGAAGTTCTAGAGCCATATGAATGTCTGGGAGAAAAACACTGTAAACAGAAGAAACAGTAACTGCAAAATGCCAAAATGAAAACCTATTCAATGTGCTTGAGGAATCACAAAACAGCCAATCCAGAGGTGTGAGCAAGGGATAGAAGTAGTAGATGAGCTCAGCTAAGAAATGGTCAAGTATTTATTGATTTTTTTATTATCTACTTCCTGATTAACAGCAGACTCTTTAAAAAAAAAATCCTCTGCAGGATTTTCCCTGATATCAACTACAGGAACTTTTAGATCCCTAGATTTATCATTTAACATTTCCAATACACAATCTGCCACTCATTTTCTCTTCCTCATAAAATTCAAAGACAGACAAGGTTCCTTCACTCATGAAGCTCACATTTTAGCAGGGGAAACACAGATAAAACACACCAATAAATAAATTACTACAGATGGATTAGGCAGGGCCAGGAGAAACAAAAATAACAGTTCAGACAGGATAACCAGAAAGGCTTCTTGACATTAAGGCTGGCTGAGACATAAAGTGAAGCCATAAGATGATTGTCTGCCTAGGGGTTGGGGGTGGAGGGTAAGGGAGTAAAGCACAAGCACAAAAAGCATAAAAACGAAAATTCAGTGTTGGAAATAAAATTGGTGTGTACACTTTACAGCAAGATGAAAGTACTGTTAGAGCAAAGGGAACAAGAATGAGAGAAGCTGAAAAGGTAGGCATGGCCTATAAAGGACAGTGCCCTTGAGGCTACAGTAAGGATTGAGTTAGTGTAGAGGGATTTAAAATAATTTTATTTCCCACATAGATTTTTTTCACTTTCACTTGACCCATAAAAATGTAAGTACAAAACTATTGACAAAGATAAGTAAGTGACATGAATAGCCTATAATAAAGGCTATTTACTTTATTATCCTTGGGTTGTTTGGAAGAACAGTCAGAAAAAATTTCTTGGAAAAAGCAAGACATTTGACATTTGACAGAAAAGCCCCATCTCCTAACTAACCCTTTTCCCCCAGTTCTCACAATCACAGCTCACTTATCTGGTTAACTACTATACTCTTGACAAACAAATACCCATGGTATAGTAATTCTAATAGATATAAGTATGTTATAATTAAATTACTATCTAACTTGAACATCAAGTGAATAATTTGAGTACTGAATTAGAATAATAATAAACTACCATCTATGTGTCAGACACTGTGTTAAGTGCTTTATATATACTCCTAATAAATAGGCACCGAGTGTAGTACAGAATTATAGAAAGAAAGGAAATCCGAAAGCACTGTGTACAGGATTAGATTAAAAGATTACAAGAGAACTGGGTAAGAATCAGCCTATCCTGTAACTGTTGGAACAGAGTCTCAGGATTTCCAGTCTTTCAGAGAAAAGTTGCAAACCTCATCCTACTGATCTACATATAGGCCCATATACTTCATTCATACATGCATGCATTCATTCATTCAACATTTACTTGATCCAAGGCACTGTTCCAAATAGTAAGGACACACCAGTAACAAAATAGACAAAAAAAGCCCTACTTGTAGTCTATTTAGTTGAGCTAGCCTATTCTCCTCAACCCAAACCTTACTCCTTTCAACATAAACCTCCGCTTTTAGTTCTCCCGAACTGAGAAAACATATGATGAAAAGAATAAAGGGAAGGCAATACACATCAACTACCTTAAGAAAAGTTAAACTTCTACTCTCAATTTTTTCCTCCTGCCACAGCCCCTTTCTAACTTCATCCCCCCTATAGTCAACACTCTGCTCCATTCCTAGCTTGAACCTTAAGTAGAATCAGTCTGAGGTGAAATAGCTATCTTCTGACTTAAACAAAGGAATACCTATTTCTAGCTGCTCTAAAGAAATTATCTATAGCAAACAATGGAGAGGAATGGAATACTGATATAGCAACAACACGATGAGCCTTAAAAACATTGTGCTAACTAAGTAAGAGAAGTTAGACATAAAAGCTCACATATTGCATGATTCTATTTATATAAAAAGTCCAGAACAGGCAAATCAATAGAGATAGAAAGTAAATTAGTGGTTGCCAGGGTTGGGGGAAGAGGGTAATGAAGAGTAACTGCTAATGGGTGTGGGATTGGAGGACGAGGGAATGATGAAAATTTTTTAAATTAGTTGTGTGATGGTCGTGCAACTCTGGGAATAACTACCCAATTAATACACTTAAAATAGACGAATTTTATATATATGAATTATATCAATAAAGCTATTATTAAAAAAGAAATCAACTGACAAATATAAAATATAGGGGATCTGTCAACAGAGCTGTTCATCAGAAAGACACCTGAAAGTTATAATTTACCATAAAGTCCACTTAATGTAAACAATAGTTATGGCAAAAGAAGTAAAAGCAATTTTAGGCTGAATTTTAACAATATGGTTTTCCTATCAAGGAATGTAATAACGTTGATATTTTCCATGCTGTCAGACTACATCTGGACAGCTACATTCTATTCTATGCACGATATCTACATAACCTAGGAAAGGTCCCAAGGATGTACAGAATTGAAAAAGAATCAGAAAATAAGTCACATAAGAAACATTTGAAGAATGAATGTGGCTTAAGGTAGAAAATAAAAAAGAATCAGAAAATACAACTATCTTCAAATATATTAGGGTCTACTAGAAAAGACAGACTTGTCCTATGTTGCTACAAAAGGCAGCATAGAGTCAATCACTAAGAAGTTAGAGGTGGAGAAATTAATCTCATGAGCTAGAACTATTAGTAATACAATTATGGCTGCCTCCTGGAGTAGTACTTTCTCTTCTTTTTTTTGAGACAGAGTTTTGCTCTGTCACCTGGGCTAGAGTGCCACCGTCTCAGGCCAGCTCACAGCAACCTCAAACTCCTGGGCTCAAGTGATCCTCCTGCCTCAGCCTCCCAAGTAGCTGGGACTACAGGAGTGTACTACCATGCTCAGCTAATTTTTCTATTTTTAGTAGAGACAGGATCTCGCTCTTGCTCAGGCTGGTCTTGAACTCCTGAGCTCAAGCGATCCTCCCACCTCGGCCTTCCAGAATGCTAGGATTACAGGCGTGAGCCATCGCTCCTAGCCTGGAGTAGTACTTTCCATCAAATGAACAGTAAATACTAGAAGACACCTGTCAGGATTCCTATCTCAGAAAGAATTCCTATAATATGTAGCAGATTGCAGATGATACTTTTAAGTTCCCTTCTAATTATAAAACTCTATAATTTTATCCTAATTCAAAATTATACAACAAAGTAAAATAAAATAAAAATGAAATCCCAAAGAGTAAATAATTTAAAATTTTACCTCATTGTTCTGTAATGGTGGTTTTCCACTTTTCTTACTGCAGAGGGAAAAAAGAGGGAGAGCTTTAGTTTATTTGCAAAGTGTTATCATTATTAAAATTATTTTAAGATGTCAAAGAGAACATACCAAATTCTCCAAATTGGCTTCTTCTTTTTCATATTATACTGAGATAGAACATGTTAACTAATAATAGTGCAGCTGCCTCTTACTAAGCATTATTTACAGGAAGTGGTCAATAAATGTTTACTACTATTACGTAACAGACATTGTGTTTGGTAATTTTTATTAATACATATATATGTGGATAAATACACCTACATAAGTGTAAGTCTACCTCTCCATCCTTGAATCACAGCTTGGCCACATGAACTGCTTTGGTCAATGGGATGTTAACAAACTGATGCAGACAGAGGCTTGAAAAATGCTTGTGCATTTGGCCCTCCTCCTTACTACTGGAAATCTTTCCCCAACCATGGGAGCAATCCCAGGTTAGTCTCCTAAAGGATGAGAGAACATGTGTCATTCCCATATTACAAATGAGGAAACTAGCCTGGAAAGAGTAAGTAGCATGCCCAAGGTTCATACTCTACTACTGATCCAGGCTACTTCTCTACACAATACAAATACCCAGGCTTAGATCCTTTTTATTAATATAACACATTAGCATGACACCCTGTGCTTTTACATAACACTGATCACATTTTTAATGTCTTATTTTATGTTATTTTTTTTTTTTTACCGGTAAACTAGTTCCTACAAGATCAGAAGCTACTGCAGATTGGTTTCTTCAAAGTTCAGTTGATTATGGTATTTGGGGTACAAAATGTTTATCAGGGACCAACATCTGTGAATGGAAGGCAGTGAAAGCAAGTTTGAGTAGAACTTAAACTGTGATGAAGTCCCAACAAAACTTCAGCCAACCAGAGAGAAAGTTCTAGAGCAAGTACTTTATGTCCATCAGAGTGGTCTGTGGGGCATCAATTTACCAGACTTCAAACTATACCACAAGGCTATAATAACCAAAACAGCATGGGACTGACACAAGAACAGAGACACAGACCAATGGATCAGAAGAGAGAACCCAAATATAAAACCACCTCATATTGCCATCGCTCTTTGACAAAGCAGACAAAAACATACACTAGGGAAAAGAATCCCTATTCAATAAACAGTGCTTAGAAAATTGGATAGCCACATGGAGAAGACTGAAACAGGATCTGCACCTCTCACCTCTCACAAAAATCAACTCATGATGGATAACGGACTTAAACCTAAGGCATGAAACCACAAGAATTCTAGAAGAAAATGTTGGAAAAACTCTTATAGACACCAGCCTAGGCAAAGAATTTGTGAAGAAGATCCCAAAAGCAATCACAGCAACAACAAAAATAAATAAATGGGTCCTGATCAAATTAAAAAGCTTCTACACAGCCAAGGAAACAATCATTAGAGAAAACAGACAACCTACAGAATGGGAGAAAAATATCTGCATGCTATACATCTGATAAAGGGATGACAACTAGAATCTATAAAGAACTCAAGCAAATCAACAAGAAAAAAAATCAAACAATCTCATTAAAAAGTGGGCAAAAGACATGAACAGAAACTTCAAATTAATAACAAACATACGAAAAAATGCTCAATATCTCTAATCATCAGGGAAATGCAAATCAAAACTGCAATGAGATTATCACTTAACTCCAGTGAGAATGGTTTTTATCAAAAAGTCCCAAAACAACAAATGTTGGCATAGATGCAAAGAGACAGGAACACTCATAGACTGCTGGTGGGACTGCAAACTAGTACAACCTATATGGAAAGTAGTATGGAGATACCTCAAAGAACTAAAAGTATGCAATGGCCAGGTCTTTATACCTGTCATGCTGTGTCTGCAACTGCATGCTGCCTCAGGGAATTTGTGATGGGGGCTCTCAACAGCTGAGGTCAACCGTAAGGCATGGTGCAAAAGAGGCTGCCTAGATTCCGCATTCCTCATAGCTGGGTAGTAAGCCCTTCTTTAAAGGGGAATCTGGGTGGTACATCTCTGTGTCTACCAGGGTTCATGTATTACTTAACCCTCTGTTGTAAATATCTAGTTGAGCTCCAACGATGTACAGAATGAACACTTTCCTTAATAAGATACCAGGTCACTAAACAAGGCTAAAAAACCACATTTAAAAAACCACAATTCAATAGACATTCTTATTTTAAAAAGTGTTTAGGTTTATTATCATTTCTAATTTCAATTGTATAACAGGATCGTTTATTTGTTTAAAATTGTTTATGAATTGTAAAACTGTTTCAGAAAATGCCTTTTATTACAGCAAAAGTAATAATCAACAGAGTGAAGATACAATCTATGGAATGGGAAAAAATATATGCAACCACAGATCTGGTAAGTGGTTAATATCCAAAATATATAAGGAATGCAAACTCAATAGTCAAGAAAATAACTCAATTAAAAATAACCAAAGGATCTGAATAGACATTTCTCAAAAGAACACATACAAATGGCCCACAGGTATATGAAAAGTGGTCAACAGCCCTAATAATTAGGGAAATGCAAATCAAAACTGCAATGAGATATTACCTCACACCTATTAGGATGGTTATTATCAAAAAGACAAAAGGAAAGTGTTGACAAGGATGTGGAGGAAAGGAAAGTCTTGTACACTGTCGGTGGGAATATAAATGATTAATAGTAAGGCCATTGTAGAAAACAACATGGAGATTTCTCACATGAGAAGTTTTGATGGCCTGCATTAAAATTAGAGCATTAGAGAGGGAAAGAAGAGCACAGAGAGATATTGGAAATGAAGGGTATGAGAAAGGAAGAATTATCTAAGAATAACTCCCAGGTTTGTGGTTTGGGTAGCTGGTAGATAAAGGTACATTCATTGAGTTAGGGCTTAAGTCTGGTAAGGGAAAATGGAAGAATAGATTTGGGATGGAAAGGTAAGTTCAGATGTAGATAAGACGAGTTTAAAACGTTCTCATTAAATCCTGGTACAGACACCTTATTAAAAATCATATATTCGGCCGGGCGTTGTGGCTCATGCCTGTAATCCTAGCACTCTGGGAGGCCGAGGGGGGCGGATTGCTGGAGGTCAGGAGTTCGAAACCAGCCTGAGCAAGAGCGAGACACCGTCTCTACTATAAATAGAAAGAAATTGATTGGCCAACTAAAAATATATATATATAAAATTAGCCGGGCATGGTGGCGCATGCTTGTAGTCCCAGCTACTCGGGAGGCTGAGACAAGAGGATCGCTAGAGCCCAGGAGATTGAGGTTGCTGTGAGCTAGGCTGAAGCCACGGCACTCACTCTATCCTAGGCAACAAAAAGAGACTCTGTCTCAAAAAATATATATAAAATCATATATTCAAGTTAGGAGCTCAGGAAAGAGGAGGAAACTAGAGATTTAGGAAGTCATCAGAGAAAGGGTGATAGCTGACGTCATGGTTTTGAATGAGGTGGCTTTGAACAGTATCTTTAGGACCTAGGGACAATGGGTCTGAAGATATAGTCTTTACAGTCTTAAAGTTCTATGAGAAGTTTCTAACTTTGTGTTTTCATTTGGGTGATAAATTATAAACATATTAGTATAAGCACATTCTGGGTTATCTGAATGAGTACCATACTATGACAGATTTTGGTGCCAGTATTTGTGTTGGAATGGTTGCTAACTGGTCATCTAGAGATCACATACATGATAAATAAATATGCTGCATTAATACTTGCATTAGGTTGATGTGTATTAGTGTAAAACTAAGAAAATCATCTATTTCAACTTTTTTACTCATACTGAATTTTTTTGTCATTAAAATTTTTAATAGTCAATTACAGGGGAAAGGTGCTTTCATAGAATTTCTGAGAAACAGAAATCTTTCAAAGAAACTTTGGTTTGAAATTATGAAAATGACAGAGCAATAGAGTAATGTACTACTTTCACTGCCGTAGACCAATCAAAGAAAACAGGACTTACATGTAGATCGTGTGTTCAGGTCAAGTGAGGGCCTTATAAGATGTCATGTGATCTCTGAACAAGGTATTTCATGGAAGCTTGAAGACAGAAAAGTGATGGGAGAGCTGAATGATCATGTGGCCCATTGATGGGTGTGGGAATGTATGTATGCATATAGGTGTATGTGTATAGGTATTCACATGTATATGTGCCGAACTTAAAAGTATATTTATTTTTGTGAGCAGCTGTATTGTATGGATTCCTGTTTCTCTCTATAAATACCAGCTTATAATGTTTATTAGTAGTGTTAGGACATTTTTATTGAATATTTTAATTTTTAGGATTTTGTTTTAATAAACATATGTATTGTAAAATAATTACCACTAGCAAACTATAGTCACTCTCATGAGATTGTCACAACTTATTCATCTTGCATGACATAGTACCCTTTGACCAGTATTTCCTGATTTTCCCCAATCCCCTGCCCCTGGCAAGCCACATTCTACTCTCTGCTTTTCTAAATTAGACTTTTTTAGATTCCACATGTGAAATCATGCAATATTTGTCTTTTTGTGTCTTACTTATTTAACTTAGCATGGTATCCTCCAGGTTCATCCATGTTGTTGCAAATGACAGGATTTGCTTTTTTTTAAAGACTGAACATATTCCATTGTACATACCAGATTTTCTTTACCCATTCATCCATCCATGGACACTTAAGTCGATTCTACATTCTGAATATTGTGAATAATGCTACAATGAACATGAAAGTGCAGATATATCTTTGAGATACCAATTTAGATGGTATCTCTTTTCCTTTGGATGTATAATTGAGGTAGGACTGCAGGATCATATGATAGTTCTATTTTTAATATTTTTCAGAACTCTCCATACTGTTTTCCATAATGGTCATACTAATTTATATTCCCACCAACAGTATACAAGAGATTCCTTTTCTCCACATCTTCGCTTTTGTCTTTTTGATAATGGCCATCCAAACAGGTGTAGGGTAATATCTCATTGCAGTTTTGATTTGCATTTCCCTGATTATTAGGGATGTTAAGCATTTTTTCATATACTTGAAATATTTCCTCTGTCTCTATTATAATAGTTTCACATGCTTTCTATGTAGTTACCTTATCATTAGTCTCTATTCTCTTCCAATTCATTTCCACAGCAACATCAAATATGGTATGTGTGTATGTGTATATATACTGTACACATATATACTCACACATGGACACACACATACAAATATATAACTGTACATATGCATAGACCTCATATATGTACATAAAATACATAGCCTGTGGAATTCAACTAAGGTAATGCTCATAACCTTATTTATTTCAATAAAAAAGAAAAAAGATTCATAATTTAAGCATACAACCAAAAGTTTAAAAGGAACAATTAATACAAGGGAAAGCAGAATAATCAATAAAAAACCAAGAGTTGGTTCTTTGGGAAATAAAGCTTCAAATAATCTAGTTTTAAAATGAAAAGCAATACAAAAACATAAAATGAAAATAAAGAAATAAGCACAAAAATAGATAAAATTTTTTTAAAAGACTTCTTTTTTGTTTTGTTTTGTTTTTTCAGACAGAGTCTCACTCTGTTGCTCGGGCTAGAATGCCACGGCATCAGGTAACTCACAGCAACCTCAAACTCAAACTCTTGGGCTCAAGTGATCCTCCTGCCTCAGCCTCCCGAGTAGTGGAACTACAGTTATGCACCACCATGCCCAGCCAATTTTTTTCTATTTTTAGTAGAGACAGGGTCTTGCTCAGGCTGATCCTGAACTCCTGAGATCAAGCGATTCTCCTGCCTTGCCCTCTCCGAGTGCTAGGATTACACACAGGCCTGAGCCACTGTGCCCAGCCTGTTTTACCTTTATATAAAGAAATGTGAAAACCTGGATGAAAGAGATAATTTTCTAGAAAAATAGAATTTTTCAAACCCGATCCCCAGCAGAAACAAAAAAAACTAAATAGACTGAAAAACTGAGAAATTGAGAAAATTGTCCAAGAGATACCCACCTTCTACCCACTGCACTCCCTAAGAAAAAGCACCAAACCCAAAATATTTACTGGGGAATTCTACAAAACCCTCAGTGAAAAGATAATTCCAATGCTTTCACTGTTCCAGGGCATAGATAAAAGAAGAAAGCTTCCACATCATTTTTGCTGCAAATAAGACATTGACACCAAAACCTATTAAAAATTGCACGCACACAAAACTACAGACTATTCTCACTTTACACTAACAGCTTTTTAAAAAAATTTTAGACCATGAGAATGTACTGCCTATTTAAAATTAAATAAATGCTTTATAATACAAATTTTAAGATAAACATAAGCATAATCACTTTCAGAATAAAATCCAAATTCAATAGTATGGTACTCAGAGAACTTCATGATCTAGACCCTGTTCTCTTTTTCAGATTCCCTCCTGCCTAAGTACAAATACTTTGTGCTCAAGTTACCTTAATATATCAGGTTAAACTATGTGAAACTGCAATTATTTGACTATTTCTCACTTATAAAATGGCAACTGGACATACTTTAACCTAATACTATGCTCACACCTCATTATTTCTTTACATACTATTCCTTCTGCTTAAAACAATCAACCTATTTAATTTCTACTTGTCTTTAAAACTCAACATATATCCTCTTGGAATAAAGTGACCATCTGTATCTGTTTGCTCAGATTGGTCCTTGTTTACACCTGCTGCCCTGATATAATGAGTAATTGCACCCCTTTTCAGTCTCAAAACTGTGCTGGTTAGGATAATAAATTACATGGTGAACCTGTTTTAGAAGCCTCCTCTGTCCATTCTCTCCCCTCAGTGTGTATTAGCTACCCTCTGTGTTCCCTCAGCAATCTGTCCCCTCATTAACAGGGGCCATGTCTTCTTCATCTCCACCAATGCCTACAACTGTGCCAGGCACATGGTAAGTACTGAAACTTACCTCGTTTGCCTTCTAAATTTTGTTTCACTCAGTATGTTAGTAAATTTCCTTTCAAAATAAAAAAAAAAAAATTAAAAAGGGAGTCAGGCCAAGTCTTTTGGAGTTTGTGAACAATGAGGAACGATCTAAGTGACCAGATATGAACCTGGGAAACCTGCCAGAGCAAACCAACCGGAACAAGTGAATGAGACAGCAGCTTCCTATGAGAAGCAATCTGAAGAGCACAAGGATATGTTCTTCACGAAGCACATTGGATAAGCAATTTTTTAAAAGTACCATTTCAAAATAAATGCTCAGAAGTTCAGCTACATTTGAATCTACTTTTCTATAAAAAGGTAACTGCCATAACTGCATTCCTCCTAGTACCTAGAATTTTTCTAAATAACCTGGATGTTTTATCTAATTTTGAATATAATCAGAATTCTACAACTAAAAGACCCTTACTTGGACAAAAATTATTTATCACTGACAGCTGAAGTGCTTAAAAAAACACCCTTTGTTGACTCAGTAAGGTCAGATTAAGAAAAACAAACTTGCACACAAAGTAAAAAATGAAAAAAAACTTGAGATTTTTTTCCAATTAGCATAATATAATTTTTATATCATCATAAGGATAAAGATCTAGAAGTAGACAACAGAAGCCAAGAGTAGAAATATCTTAAAAGCCAAATCCTGATGACAATATCCTCATTTAGTAATACTGATGCAGGTTTCTAACAATGTATATCTATAGCAAACATTATACATCTAAATTTAAGTCAGTAAGCAGTCACTTGGGGAACCATTTATGACAACTAAAAGGACTAACCCAAAACTTTTGTTTTTCCTTGGAGAATTTTTTCATAGATTAAATCTCATTCTTCTAAATGTCCTCGTTGGTGGCAACATTTCATCTTTTAGGGATCTTCATTTTTGAAAATGCCCAAAAGAAGTAAAGTCACATCATAGAGTGATTATGTCAAAAACTGAGGTTTCCGATCCACTGGAATTATAAACCATCTCAGAAGCACTAATATGGTGAAAGGATGGAAAGAGAAGGGAGGAAGCCAACGAATATCCTGGGTACGCAGTGAGGAAAAGAAAGGTTAGAAATGGGCAGTTGTGGACAGGAATAAATTATACAGGGCCTTTACACCAAATTATCTGACACAAAGAAAGTGAATTGCCTTTTATTCCACTTTTTTTAAAATTAAAAGCCCACTAATTTAGAATAATTAAGGAAATAGCATTGTGAAATAAAAATATGAAAGTAGAAGCTATAAACTTTTATCAAGACCCTACTATATCCTACAGGATCTCAAGGTATATCAAAAGGATTAAAAGATTAACAGGTATCATACTTGCCCTCAATGAGTTTACAATCTAGCTAAAGAAAAATACAGATAAGCAAATATAATATCAAAGTAAAGTATTAAGATCTAAGCAAGGTGCTATGAAAGGCAAGAACAACTAATGTTAACCCAAGGGAGTAAAAAGTAAAAACTTTATTCTCGAAAGATTGTGAAATCTAAATTTAGGCTTAAAAGTTTAACAGGATTTAGGGTGGGGTGATAAAAACAATGATATGATATTCCACGTCAGGGAACATCATGAGCAAAAAAGCTGTTTGCTTAAGAGGTCAAAGTATACAAGGGGAAAGGAAAACAGTCCTTTCTAATATGGTGTACAAAAAACATATACATTTTAGAGTCAGACTAAATCTGTACAAATGCTGGTTATAATAGCAGACCAATAGTTTAAAGTATGGCTCTGGAGAGAGATTTCCTGGATTAGAATTCCAATTCTACCGTGTGCTAGTCAATAGGTAAACACATATGTAGTTGAGTCAATAGGTAAACACATATCTAGTTTTGCTAGCTATAGTCAAATTCCTCTCCACAAAGGCTGTAACTTTACAGCAGAGTAAGACAGTGCCAGTTTCTCCACAGCTTCACCAATAAAGTAAGCCATTACATTTTTTAATTTTTGCCAATGTAATACGTGAAATAGTATCTTGGTATATAAATTTGTATTTCTTGGTCGATCATATGTTTAAGGATCATTCATATATATTAACCCTTTATATGTGACAAACATACATTACAGACATATTATACAAGTTTGTCATTTGTCTTTTGACATTATGGTGAGTTTTAGACACACAAGCTTTTTACTTTTATATTGTCAAATTCATCAATATTTTCTTTTGTTGCAGCGGGATTTTTGAGTCATACTTACAAAGGCTTTCCCTACAACCAGGTTGTAGCCTTCCAGTGGAAGGCTGTTTTGTCTATATTGAAAATCTGTGCTTTAGTGCAGCCACCTTTATCAATTATCTTAGCTAGATCTTCTGGATAACTTGCTGCTTCACTTTGCACTTTAGAGAGACAGCGTCTTTCCTTAAACCTCATGAAACAATCCCTGCTAACTTCAAACCTTTGGTCTGCAGCTTCCTCACCTCTCTCAGCCTTTTCACAGAATTGAAGACTGCTAGGACCTTGCTCTGGATTAGGCTTTAGCTTAAGGGAATGTTGTGTCCGGTTTGATCTATCCAGACTACTAAAACTCTCTCAGTATCAGCAATAAAGCTGTTGCATTCTTACCATCCATGTGTTTAATGGAGTAGCACTTTCAATTTCCCTCAAGAACTTTTCCTCTTCATTCACAACTGGCTAATTGGCACAATAGCCCAGCTTTCAGCCTATTTTGGCTTTCCATGTGCCTCCCTCAGAAAGCTTAATCATTTCGAGTTTTTGATTTAAAGTGAGAGATGCGGCCGGGCACAGTGGCTCATGCCTGCAACCCTAGCACTCTGGGAGGCCGAGGCGGGCGGATTGCTCGAGGTCAGGAGTTCGAAACCAGCCTGAACAAGAGCGAGACCTCGTCTCTACTATAAATAGAAAGAAATTAATTGGCCAACTAAGATATATATAGAAAAAATTAGCCAGGCATGGTGGCGCATGCCTGTAGTCCCAGCTACTCAGGAGGCTGAGGCAGGAGGATCGCTTGAGCCCAGGAGTTCGAGGTTGCTGTGAGCTGGGCTGATGGCACGGCACTCACTCTAGCCTGGGCAACAAAGCGAGACTCTGTCTCAAAAAAAAAATAAAATAAAATAAAATAAAAATAAAAATAAAATAAATAAAGTGAGAGACGCGTAACTCTTCCTTTCATTTGAACACTTAGAGGCCATTATTGGCCTGATTTAATTGGCCTGATTTCAGTACTGTTGTGTCCCAGGGAACAGAGAGGCTCACGGAGAGGGAGAGAGACATGGAAGAAGGACAGGACAGGTCAACGGAGCAGTTAGAATACACAATGTTCAGGAATGCACATTTGAGTGACAAAATTATAAGGAAATGCAAAAATTCAATTACTGTAGAAGTCTGGACAGCAGTTACTTTTAGTGAGAGGAAAGGAACTGTGATTGGGAAAGGGCATGTAGAAGACTTCTGCAGTGTCTGGCAAAGATCTATCTCTTGACCTGGGTAGTGGTTACAAGGGTATTTTGTTTTATAAAAAAAGGTCATTGTTACATATGTTCTGTGTCTGTGGTATAATCTACAATGAAAAGGGTTTTTAAAAACTCTTAAGACCATTTCACCATTAAAAAAAAAAAAGAGCATTTCATCATGATTATAATATACTCATGTGTCACATAACAATGTTCTTTCTGGTCAACGTTTTTTCTGGTCGATGTTCTTTCTGGACCACACATATATGACAGTGGTCCCATAAGATCATAATGGAGCTAAAAAACTCCTATCACCTAGTGGCCTCCTAGCTGACATAACATAGTGCAATGCATCACTCATATGCATGTGGTGATGCTGATATAAACAAACCTACTGCACTGCCAGTCTTATGAAACAAGTGTGTATAGTATATAATGCTTGATAATGATAATAAATGACTATGTTACTGGTTTACGTATTTACTATACTGTACTTTTTAAACGTTACTTTAGAGCGTACTCCTACTTATAAAAAAAAGTTAACTGTAAAATAGACTCAGGCAGGTGGCCTCAGTGGGTATAACAGAAGAAGGCATTGTTATCATAGAAGATGCCCCATGCATGTTACTGCTCCTAAAGACTTTCCAGTGGGAAAAGATGTGAAAGAGGAAGACAGTGATATTACTGAAGAAAGAAAAACAATTTTTTTATAAATGTAATGTAACCTAAGTGTACAATGTTTATATAATCTATAGTATGTACACTAATGTCACAGGCCTTCACATTTACTCATACCTCACTCAGAGCAACTTCCAGTTCTACAAGTGTCATTGATGGTAAGTGCCCTATATAGGTATATCATTTTAGGTACATCATTTTTTATCTTTTATACCGTATTTTTACTGTACCTTTTCTATGTTCAGATATATTTAGACACACAAATACTTACCACTACGTTACGACTGTCTACAGTATTCAGTACAGTTTAACATGCTGTACAGGTTGGTAGCCTAGGAGCTAAATATATATACCATATAACGTAGGTGTGTAGTAGGATACACCATCTAGGTTTGTGTAAGTACACTCTATGACATTCACATGTCAGTATCACCTAATGATGCATTTCTCAAAACATATCCATGTTGTTAAGCAATGCATGACTGTATTTTAATATTAATATACTGCAATAAAATTAACTATCAATTTCACTTTGTATTTAATATAAAATTTTTTTAACCCCTGAATGATTCTTGACTGTTCTTTTGACTCTAAATTCATTTTAAAGAATTTGATTTGAAAGTGTTAGTCTGTCTTTTAGCTTCCACGTGGCTAATTCAAACCTAAGGAATCTCATAATCGGGTACACCATTTTTACCTTTCTGATTCCTTACCTATAAAATAAAGGTAATAAAACAATTACCTCAAAAGACTTATAAGGATTAAATGTAAAATATTTAGAACAATAAGTGTTCAATAATTTATTGTAATATCTCCAGCTTTGTGTCCTTCCCAGTTCCTTCTTTTCAAATCATAACTCCATTAACTCTATGCCTTTGCTCAAGTTGTTTTCTGAATGTCTTTTACCCCTTAGCAAAATACTACATATCTCTTAAGGTCAAGCTCAAATGTGAACCCCTCCCCTCCCCCCACCCGTAACAATCAGAATTAAATGTGCCCGACTCTGCTCATAGAACTATGTTCCTACCACAGGTCTAGTCATACTGAGTTGTACAAATTTTTTATGTATTTGTAGTTCCCTAAGACTGGGATTCAAAATAATGTTCATTTAATTCATTATGCTCAAAGCCTAGTATACTAACATACAACATACATTCAACAGAATGTATGTGATAAATGTTATATTTCCTTCCACATTGATATATTCTCCAGTGGGGGGAGGGAGAATAGCTATTTTGTTGAACCATTAATAAAATACATACAGAAATGTAGTCATTCATCAACAGTTAAATTAGAAATTATGTGGTACTTAAATAAAAAAATGAGATCTTATCACTTATTCTATCCTGCACCTGCTTCCCACCCCATCCCGTTACTAAACAATGTATCTCAGACCTTACTGAGGGGGAAAAAAGTCAAATGAGTCCTACAGTTGACAATGTAAATTAAATCTAATTTCCTGATGCAACATAACTGTATTCACAGATAAACAGATAACAATATTTTAAATAAAACATAACCAGGGTTTTTTAAAACTAGAAATTTGGTGTTAAGATACAGGATTCTTTCCTGCAATGGTCTATGAGTTTCTTAACAGCAAAAATCGTGTCTTTTAATTTTTAACCTTCCTAAATACCCAGTACAAAACTAGCATGAAACAAGTTTTTCCCACTATAAAAACCAAGAAAGAGACCTCTTTTATTTACCACTGTGTCCTCAGCAACTAGTACTTAAATGTTGAATTAATTAATTAAGGTGCAGACTGGTATTAAATCCCCCAACTCTTGAGACAGGACCTCTCAATCATTTCTACACTGAACATCTGAAAATCCAGCATCTGATACACAACAAGCACTCAACTCTGACTTGGTGGCATGATCTTTGCATTCTTTTCTTTGAGCAGTTCATTGATTCTCTACTGATCTCAGGCCAAGATACTTCCTCCAGCCCTTATTCTGGAATGAGGAAAAAAATCTCATTCTACCTTAATTTTTTCTTTTCCTGCTTTTTTCTTAAGCTCACTTCCAAGATATATTGGAGAATGGCAACCACACTGAATTTTGAGTCAGAAATTTGAAGTTGATATGCAGTGTTTTTACAAGCAAAAAAAAGCATGCATAGTAAAAGGGATATGTAACAATACGCTAATACTGTTTTAACCAAAGCTAAATTCATCAGTTGTAAATTGCATCCTAATTTCAGAGAAGTTAAAATGTGAAAAAGGATGCTAAAATGTGGGGGAAATGCCTATCTTATTTTTCTTTTTAAAAAAAATTTTAATAAGCCTTTTGTACTCTTAAAAAACGCCTATCTTAGAGCTGGAACCCATTCTACTAAGTGAAGTATCCCAAGAACAGAAAAATAAGCACCACATGTACTCACCAGCAAATGGTTTCACTGATCAACACCTAAGTGCACACATAGGAATAACACTTATCAGGCATCGGGCAGATGGGAGGGGGGAGGAGAGGATGGGTATATACATACATAATGAGTGTGATGCACACCATCTAGGGGATGGACATGCTTGAAGCTCTGACTGAGGGGAGGAAGAGGGGGAAGGCAACACAGGTAACCTAAACATTTGTACCCCCATAATATGCTGAAATTTTTTAAAAATCCTATCTTAGAATCAATGAAATATATAGTAATCATGATAAATGATAGGCGTTTTCTCTCTTCCTTTTTCTAGTATTCAATTTTTCTATACTGTATACTTAAATTTGATAAAGCAAAAGTGTTTAATTCTTAAAACTATGAAGCATTAAAATAGTATTTAATTTTAAAACAACTTTTTAAGTCAAGTACTATTTACTATATTAAGATAAACTTACAGAATCATATATCCCTCTGAGGAGACACCATGTCTCATGTTGCTTACTTCATAAGTTTCAGAAGTTGTACAAACATTTTTTTTAAATAGCCACATGAAGTGACATATAAACAAAACATCTAACTAAATTATTTACCTACAGAAGTTGCCTTAGTCTACACAGTGCATTTATTTTTATTGCCAACAAGTATGAAATAATTAAGTCAAAATAATTTAAGCATAGAGTAAATCATATAATCCACTTTTATGTCTATTATTATGGTACTATTATAGTGGTGAGATTGCTACATCTATTTATAGATATGAAACTAGCTGATTATGCTTTGATGAGCCTTATTTTCAATTTTATACTTTATTAATTTAACTGCATTCTCTCTGGACTGTTAATATATAGCAAAAGGGTAAGAAATGCTTATTTTTAAAAAACACTTTCGGCACACTCCCACTGTTTTACCTAAGACACTACAAACCATCTTAGTATGTATAAATAGTTCCCACTGAAGAACACAATCATCAGTTATCCAAAGAATTTTATCTTTATGCTTATGGAAGGCTATATTCTTGACAGAGATGCCTAAAACAAAAATGACTTACTGATAAAAAAAAATGTTATAATGAAAGCCATGTTCTCAAGCAAGGGCCTGATGCCTAATTATATGTAGAAATACTACAAGTACCATTTCAAACAATTCTAACATTCTATAAAAATCTTTTTGAAATAAATAATACGAAAATATCATTTCCCATACAATTGTATTTAATTTGGTATACATATTAATAATTCCAAAGAAACTGTATGAAAACCTATCATCCTTATAATTCCAGTTTATATTCTATTGCAAAAGGTCAGAAGGTGATGATAGTCACCAGGTCATGGATGAGTTTAATGTTGATCCCGGGGAAAAAATTATAACTTATTTATCTAAGTGGGCAGTATGGCATAGGTACTTAGAAGGAAGTGGTAAATTCTAGGAGCAAGCAGGAGTTCACCAAAAAGTTTTGTCAGACTAAGCTTATTCTCTTCTCTGAAGGTATCATAAAAATTCTGTTAATTTTGTTTAATATACTACAAAGCATTTGAGAAGAGACAAAATCAGAAGTTCTCTGCCTTTTCCATGTAAGAGACCAATCAGCTCCATGACCAGAAAAGAAACACCCTTCATCCTACCAGCTCCTAGCAGAAGCATCCCAAAAGAGGGCTCTGACTAGCCCAATAAGGATCATGTTATGGAAATTGTCAGAATGCCACGTCTATTATTAGAAGGAAATGTGTGAAAAGGTGCTGGTAAGTTAAAGATGAGAGCCAATACAATACCCAAAGGGTGTCAATGAATAGAAAGATTACAGTGATGTATTAATAAATACACGGTTCTAAACAGTCCTATCCAATCATTTATTTATTTATTGGGAAAATATACAGAAGGAATCTGTAAATGTGCAGGATCAAAAATTTTCAGCAGGAGGAACTGACGTGCTCAAAGTGTAAAAGATCCATATACTCAGGCTTAAAAAAAAAATCAAACACAACAAATCAAGGAGGGGAAAAGGAGCTATTAAGCTAAATATGAGTGAGGAATATTTGTCATAAAAATGAATATAAACTTCATGCTATTTTAATAAAAGCTTAGGATTTACAAGGCAGGTCACAGTTCTATTCTGTGTCAGTGAGAATACATTTGAATACTGAATTCCATTTAGGACCACCTCTTTAAGAGGTGGAGAAGTAAAGAGTATCATGCTCAGGAAGTAGAAACTGAAAAAATACAAAGGCTTGAAACCATGTCACATAAAACTAACTTATATATTTTACAACTCAAAAAGTAAATGACTCTATCAATTGAAAAAGGCTTCTTTAGAGAGATTTTCATGGACACATTTGAGAAAATTTTTAGGAAGGCTCAACCGTTTTTGAGAAGGTAACAATGGGATGTTTGTCCTTTTAGTTTTCCTTTAGCAAGCACAGGGATAGTTAATGAGAGCTACCTTTTATTTATTGAGCACTGAGTTAAGACATTTTCTCCTTTAACTCTCACACTTAACTGCTGAGTTAAATAAATACTATTATCTCTGTTCTACTGAGGCTCCAAAAGGTTGAGTAAATTGACCAAGGTTATAGATCCAGCAAATGGATGACTAAAAATTTTAACCCATATCTTACTCCAAAGACCATGCTTTTACACTATGCAAAACTGCCTCCATAATAAAGATCAAGTTTCTGCATATACAAATGTTTATTCTTACAAATTATAAAATACATGCAAATTAAAATGATCTTGCAACATTATTTTGTACCTCTAAAAGTAGAAAAAAAAATTAAACACCCCCTAATGATGACTAGACAATTAACATTTATAGTACTGCAAATTGGCACAATTCTTGAATAGTATGTCAATTTTTCCAGAATGTTCATACCATTGCCACGAACACTAAGGAAGTTCATAAACTTCCATTCATTAATCCTATTTCTAGCAACGTATTCCAAGGAAGTAATGCAATAGAGATGAAAATGTTCAGCTGCAAAAATATACAGAATTATCTATAAAAATTCTGGAGGCAATCTAGATGCTCAACATTAAGAGCAAAGTAAACTATGATACAGACACACAGAGGAACATTTATGTATTTCTTTAAAAAGTAGTTACAAAGCTCATGTATAGGGAAATACAGGAAAGATGTTTTAAATGAAAATAAACCATGTATAACTATGTAAAATTATGCATATAAATAAGGAATAAAAGGGAATACGCAAAAATAAAACTGTGTATTATGGTTATGGCATTATGGATGATTTTTATGTTTTTAAATTGTCTTTAATGTTAACACCCTATTGTTAACTGTCAAAAGCAGGCTACAAAATGGTAAGAAATCATTTTATATTTCTGAGATTTCCTTTACCCACGCATATATGGAGTATAAATGGTCCAGCTCCTAAAGAGCTCATAATATACTTAAGGAGACAACATTTACATTTGTAGCAAGAGAAAATTGTTACTTAAAACAACAGTAGCCACAGCCCCAAGAAATGAGCATCTCAGAGATAGAGTCATTCAACAAATGTGAATGCCTACTATATGCCAGCCACAGTTCTAGCCACTGGGCATTAACAAGTGAACAAAACACATAAAAATTCTTGTGCTCATGGCACTTACATGCTAGCAGCAAAGACATACAATATATATATGTGAAATAAATAGTACATTTTATAATGATAAGTGCAAAGGATAAAAGTAAACCCAGTAAGGTGGACAGAGTGTGTGCACAGATTATGGCATTTTAAATTGTGTGGCAAAAGAAGGTCTCATTAAGTTGTCTGATAAAAGACTGAAAGAAGGGAGGAAGTAACACCATGAATATTTGGGGAAAGAGCATTACAGGCAGGGGGAACAGCAAGTGCAAAAGCCCTGAAATAGAATGCCTGCCCAAGGATGCTAATGTGCCCAAATCGGAGAAGAGTACACCCTGCACCTGGTTTCCCCTAGCAGACCACTGACAACTACACAGTTCTGAGAACAGTGCTCTGGGCCTGATTTGCTTCAGTTGGGTTCAGTACACGGCTGCTTTTGCTGGCAAATCCTTTCAAGCTTTTTTTCACCTATGATTGCTTACATATTTCCTTTTTATTCTAGGATCCAAACGGGGCCAACCCACATAACATTGACTCATGGTTCATCCTAAGGGTCTCATACAGCTCCAGCTTGACAACCTAAATGAGTGACTGAGAAGAGCTTTAGGGTGTGCCCAGAGTAAAAACCTTCCAAAGAGGTTTTCAGGGGGTTTAATATTTACAAATTTCTTTAAACAGGGAAAGGCTAGTAGAAAGAGGGGCAGTAGGCAGAGGAATGACTGATCTCATCTTATCTTTGTTCTGTACCTGGGAAGATAAGCTTCTAATCCACATTGTGTGGAACATACCAGACTTTAGTTTTAGGACCTAGACTTAGAATGCAGACCTAAAATTACAATTGACACGTCCTTGTTTGTGGAAAGCCAGCAAAGAATTTACTTATGAATGATTTGGGGAGTCAGTCATCTGGGAGATGTTTGCAGCCTTTTGCATGTCCTTTTGTCTTTCTTTGGGGGTCTGGCTAATGCATGCTTTGACACAAGGTTGTGAAGTAATAGCTATTCATTTGGAAGAGGGTGTTGCAATGACTCAGCCTCTAGACTTAAATTTCCCTTTGGCATAAGGAGTTTGGGGGTCCTGAGGTTTTTTAATTTTCCTTTACAAGCTCCTCACATAACTTTGCAGAACACTCACTGGCCTGTGAAAATGAGAAAAGTGAAGCTAGCCCCTTTTAGAGCTTGATCTGAAAGAAGCAGATCTAAGAGAGGACAGCCGAATTTGGAATTTGCAGGAAAGTTGTAGAGGGATTAGTGGGAAGAGAGTGCAGAGAGTAAGAAGCTAGAGATATGAGGACACCCAATTGGTAAAGAAAAGGTCTAGCCACAGGCCAAATAGCTGAGAATTAGGAAAAAAAATAGTCAAAAAATTTCCAGTAGTGGGAATGTCCAAGGAACTCCTAAGAATTTTAAGCTGTTCACTACGCTGGGATATATTCCCCGCCCCTCCTCCCAAATTTTCAAAAAAACTTTACTACAAATATCTGCTTTGTGACTGAATCTTTAGAGAAATCAAAGGAGATACCAAAAAAGAGACATGCTCAAGAGACAAGATGTAAATGGAATCTAAAATAGAGCAGAAGCAAAGAAGTGAAGAGAAACATAAGCTCCTTGAAACTCCTCAGAAATATTTGGGAGAGGAAACTGTGTTCTCACCATTTACAGCTTGGGGCTTTAAAAAGGGTGAAGAAGCGCCCCCATAAACTGGTGGACTTTGGTACACACAGTTTGATTACACCCAGTCAAGTAATGAATAGATAAACAAGAAAGGTACGTCAATATGCTTCAGAAGGTTAAAAAGGGGGTGGTCATCATTTAAATCATCTAGAGTAGTTAAATAATACTTCATGGAAGGGGTGACCCCTGACCTCCCCCCCTTTAAGGATGATAAGAGCTGGAGAACAAAGGATACAAAGAGATATTCCAGGTATGGCTCATGGTTTGAATAAAGCTCCAAAACCTGGAATGAGGACGGCCTGTTCAAAGAACAATGCAGAAACTGGCCTATTTGAAACACATAGTACTGCTGGCAGGCAATGGCATATAAGATTAGCCAGGTAAAGTGAGACCAGACTAAGGCAGGCTCTGAAATTCAAGATGAGAAATCTGAACTTTATTTGACAAGCAATAATGGGAAGGGAAAGAAACTGCTTTGTTCTGTTTTGGGGGGGTTTTAAGATAGTAAAATACTGTGGCAATACAGATTGGTCCCTTTCCCTGACTTATAAAATTGGCCCACTGATTTCACATAACCTACCTAGGTTATGTTATATACTCCAAAGTACACAACTATTACTTCTATGAACATAACACTTCTATTCATATTTGTATTAGTCCCACATCTCCAAATGCCTGTCAATTACCCTTAAAAGTTCTCCAACTATCCCATATCATTTATCTTCTCTATAAATACTTACTGAGTGTCTATCCCATGACAAATCCAAACTAGGAATTTAAAGATGACTCAGTCCATGCCTACACAAGAAACTCAGGGTCTAATGTAGGCAGAAGCCAAGAAAACAAACTAGTATAATACAGAATGGAACTGGCAAGAGCAGAGGAATACTTAGACTATCATAAAAGCAGAGGACACCTGCATCAGCTTGGAGATCAGGAAAAGACAGAAAACATCTAAGAGAAAATGTTGACTGAGTTTTGAAGGAAAATAAATATTAGAGGGTGGGGATGACAGTGATTACAATTAGGCTGGGGAGAGCTTGTCATACTGAGACTACAAGATGTTCCATATGGCTGTATGAGGAGGAAAGGTAGACGAGGACCAGATCATGAATATAAGAAGTTTGTATTTTAGAGTAACTGAAAGATTTTAATGAAGGAATATTAGGATTACATCTGGGTACCTTGAAAAGAGGTCTGGTGGCAGTGGAAAACAGATTGAAAGAGCACCACAAAGTTTCTTCCGACCATTAATGCAACACCATAATCTTGCCTTTCTCAGAACTTCTAAGCATGTCTGTCTATCCACTTCATTCTGTCATCACCTTTCATTTTTAACTACTTTGTGTTTAAGTTTCTTCTCCCTAACAAGAATGCATGTTCCTTGAGAAAAGATGTCTTATATTTTTTAAATGTATGTAATATATATACATACACACATACCTATATATGTGCATATATATCCTAAAGCACCTAGCACAGTAATATAACATCCTGAAAGAGATACTGACTTTGAAATGAATAAATGGCCCTCCTTATCCATGAGTAAAAAATTTCCACTTTTACCCATAAATAATAAAAAAAAAATAAAATGTATGATTAGGCAAAACCAAGGTGAAAAAATTAGCACAATTGTGGTGGGAAATGACTGGAATTAATACAAGGAACTTTCTGGGGAGATATAAACAGTAATCTGTGATGGGGGTGTGTTACACAAGTATATCTATTTGTTTAAAAAATGTAAAATTAAGATTTGTTCATTTCAATGTATATAAATTTAGCCTAAAACCTGTAAAAGAAGGAGTGAGCAGTAGGTAGATATAGAGAAACAAGAACAGCAGAATGTTGTTGGTACTTCTAGGTGAAAGTGTACAGGGGGATCATTATTCTATTTAATCTGTATATGTGTGAAATTTTCCATAATACAAGGTCATACACACCCACACACATGAGGCTTACCTGGGTGAAAACAAGTATATTAACAAAAATTAAAAATAACCCAGAACATTAAATTACTCATTCTAATGTTTGGAATAATGTTACATTGTAACTTTTAAAATGGTTTTACTAGCTCTATTAATCTATCCAGTTCCAAGGGAATACATATTCTAAGACAAACCTATTGTTAACAACATAGACAAAAGGTCAATTAGCCACTAATTCCTTAATTAAGCAACAGATATTAAAATTAACCAGTCCTGTTATAACTAAAGACATCCAAAAAGCCAATAAAATATAAAGTTAGAATCTTCTAATCTTCAAACTGTGACACCAAAATTAGTTACTAAAAAATATTCCTAAGATTCTGGAAGTATACCATCTACAAAGATTTGCCAAAACGATGTCATTCTTTATAGTTTCAAAGTTGTTCAATCATTTTATCTCAGAAATTTAAACTTCATGTTTATCTGCTCATAATCTGTATTCTCCTCCCACAAAATATTTAGTGTAAAATAAATATTTTCCTTACTCATCCCAATATAAAATACTAACAACAATCTTTTGTTCAGTAAATTACCTGCTGAATAATTTAATCCCCCCAAAAGTTCACAAAGTGTCTCAAAAAGAGATTTTTAAAGCATTTTACAATGGCAAATGAGCAGCTAAAATTATTTAATAAGACAAATCCTATTATTCTAGTTTACTGCTATTGCTACTAATTCCCATTAGATAATGTTTATAAAGTTTCCCTTACTCAATAATCTATGATCTTATAAATCAGTTTAGCAGATCTTGGACTATGACTAGAAGGGTGCATTAGGAGAGTTTCTGAGGTGCTGATAATATTCTGTTTCTTGATCTGGATGTTGATTACACAGGTGTGTTCTACTTAGAAAAATTTGTCAAGCTCTACACTTATGGTATGTGTACTCTTCTGTATGTATGTGATACTCCAGTAAAGTTTTTTTTAAAAAATCATAAAAGTAAGCCAGTGCTTTTAGGGTTGTCCTAAAGTCCCTTCCCCCATACTAAAACACCTGTTCTATGCTGAAACACTTTTCTTAAAAAATGTAATCAAAACTAAAGCATATAACATTTTCTATTGTTATATTTCCAGATAATAGGTAACTTTCATTATTTGCAACTGGAAGCTCAGAAGGCATAAAAACCAATAAAAAAAATGTGTTCTATATTTATATTTTTATATCATTTTAAAAAGCAAACTGAATAGAAGAAAAGTAATAAGTACTGTATTGTCTGGACTATGTGAAAATCATTTTCAACTTTATTAAGCAGATTAAAGAAGGAAAAGAAAGACCATCGTTTCAGATTTGAATAAGATAGGAGAAGGCTAGAAAAAACTTCGTGGAAAGGGGACTATGACCTAAAAGTCCACCTCTCAGTGTTTTAGTCCAAATCCTACTACTGATTAGATATTTTAGGCAAACCAAAAACAGGAGGCAACAGTACCTGCCCAGAGGGATGAATGAAATAAAATGCATGAAAGCAGCACGCCAAGATTTAATATGAAAACTCTGACTGGCAAATGCTTGAGAAATAACATTTCTCATTCATTTGCTGAAGGCAAGTGCAGCCCAGCAAATAAAAATTGCTAAGCCTGTAATTGCACAACCGTAACTCGATTCTCTCTCTTCCTTTCTCTGATCTTATAACCCCCCAAAGTTAAATCTAAACATTAAAATTCTCTTATAGTGGAAGCAGTAGAGTGTAATTACAAAGAATCTTGATCCTCACCTAAAATACACTTTAACCTTTCACCTACAGTATCAAGGGAGGGAACACTGCCCTCCAGTTACAACACGATCGATTCAGCCTTTCCTCATGAAATGCCAGGGCGGTCACCGACCAACTCCAAGGGAGCACCACTTTAGAAGGCAATCGTGCCAAGAGGACCCAGGACAGACAGTTCACAGGAACCACCTCGCGACTTCCAACACCAATTTACTCGGGAATCGAGCCAAACGAACCTCAGCCAAGCGATTTGGACAACAGCGTCCAGGCTGGCGAACCCAATCCCCATCCTCAAATCACACACCCACGTCCCCAAAACAAATCCTTCACAGTCTGTCTGGAGATGAGAGGACAAAACTAGAACACAGCAGAAAGTTGACACAGAGAAGAGGTGGTGTGGGGAAAAGTGCGGGGGGACACACGGCTTCCCTCCTCCCGCCCTCGACAGGAGGGGATCGCCTCGGGCTGGGGCGCAGGTCTGCTCGCTGGCGCGGGAGAAAGAGTCACACTCCCCGGGAGACAGCGAGGTCGCCGGACAGGGACAACCTGACATTGAAGCCTGGCAGCAGTCGCGGTCCGCCCGCCCTCCCTCCTCCTGACCCCGCCGGGCAAAGGGACCCGTCGGCCGGGCGCCGGCGGGGAGAGCGAGCGTGCGGGGAGCGCCCGCCCGGGCCGGGCAGGCGGCGGGGCCACGGGCCTCCTTACCCGTGCAGGCCGAGGGCGCGGCGCCGCTTGTGGAGCAGGAAGAGCAGCAGGAGCGCGGCCCCCGCCAGCGAGGAGTTTCGCGCCGTCAAGTACTTGCTGAAGGCCGCCATGGCTCGGCCAGCGCGAGCGAGCCGGCGAAGGGGACGCGGCGGCGACTGCCTTAGTGCAGGAAGCGCGGAGGAGACTGGGAGGAGAGGGGCGCGCGGAGGCTGGGCGGTGCCGGCCTGCGCGCAGGACCGCCCCCTGGCGCGCGCCGCCGCGCCGCCCGCGCGCCGGAGCCCACCTTGGACTTTGGCTCGGCGGCTGCGCGCGCGGGCGCTTCGGAGGGCGGAACAGTCCCGGGGCGCGCTCTGCGCACGCGCGGACCTCCGCGGGGTCTCCGGAAACGCGGCGGCGGGACGCCGGAGATCCTCCAGGTGCTGCAGCTCAACCACACAGGGCTGTGTTGCTGCCCTTGCCTCACCCCTGCCCTCCCGCCCTCAGCACACACACCCTGGCTTTCACAAGAACTGGAAGAGCGGGCCCTGCCTCTCCGCTCCCCTGCGATGGGCCCTTACCACCCTCTTAAAGGAGCCCGGGAAGAAGGGCCGCGGCCCCACCACGGAGCGTTGACGCAAAACACAGAGGCACAGTAATTATTGGGTTGAAAACAAAACAGTCGGGAACTCCAGAGAGGGAGATGTAGGGAGATGTTGGAAGAATGACTACAGATAGATCAAATACCTCTTTCCAAGACAGTCTTCCAAACCATGGGTTATAATCTCTAGGGGATTATGAAATCAGTTTGGTAGATCTGGACCACCACCTTGTATTTTTAATGAAATTGACAAGAATAGAACACAATAGAAAAGTCTCAGAGTACATTACGTAGTAAAGGAGTTGCTTTGAGAAATTTTTATTTCGGATTTTTGGATGTATCGCGGCTGGCGATATAAAATGTAATTTATGTAGGATTGATCGAACGAAAAGTTTGAGAAACGCTGTTCTTTGCAAAGGGACATTCAGAGGTAACAATCGTTCTTTGTATTAATGCTGGCCTTCCTCCCAGATTCAGAGGGGCTTTACAGATTACAGCATTCTTCTGTCTGACCTTATGATGCAAGAATTGTTATCCTTAGCATTTAGACTAGCATGTATACAGTAACTTAGTGAGTCGCTGTTTTTAGTTGAGGAAACTGGAGAAAAGCAAGTGTGTCAATCAGAAAATAAAGTTCCTAAAACCTCGATAATGCACGTACATATTAAAGTAGCCTACAAAATAGTGGTGCCATTGGTGTTTTTGCCATGTAAATTGGTGGTTGCCTAATACAGGTTAGGAAATAATGGCATGCTGTAAGAGTGCTCAACATTCAATTCTAAATTATACAAAAGTGAAGCTTCTAAATTCTCCATTTGTTATGTGGACATTTTCATTACCTCATGTAACATTAGGTAATTAGGTATGCCTAGCACAGAGAATACAAGGATGAACAGGTCATAATCCCTATTCTGTAGAGGCTGTTAGAGAAGAAAAACATGAAAAAAAATTATATATGCATAGCCATCATATTAGAGATATGAACAAAGCACTATGAGAGCACAAACAAGAAAATACTCCGTTTTGTCTAGAGCTTTCATTTAAGGCTTGAAAAAGAAAATGATTTTGTGGCTGAATCCTAAAGGTCCAAAGAAGTCACTCAGGAGAACAAGAGGGAAAATTACTAATTCTCTAATCAAGTGCAGAATGATGTAAAAGTATTGGGAAAGGAGAGAAAGTGACTGTGTCATCCTGGAGTTTGTAACAATAAAGCAAGCAAGGTTAGACAAAAACATAGTCTATTTAGGAAATAGATTTCAAAACATTCAGAGGAAAGATAGGGATGACCCACTGACAGTGTATTCTAAAAGGTACTCTAAAAGGTATTCTAAATACTCTAAAAGGTATTCTAAAAGGTAGCCTGGGAGATTCTAAAAACTGAAATTAGTTATTTGAGCTCAAATAATTTTAGCTGTTGATAAAGCCCATCTGATAAAGATCACCAGGAACAAACCAGTAACCCAACAAAGTTAGGTTCATTAACTTGCTAAAACAAAGGACACACACAGCAGAGGAATTATGGGCATGTCTCAAAAAAAAAAAAAAAAAGGCAGTGGAAGGGGAGGGTGGCTCACACCTATAATCCCAGCACTATGGGAGCTATGGGAGGCTGAGCACAGATGATTGCTTGAGACAAGAAGTTCCAGACCAGCCTAGGCAGCATAACAAGACTCTATCTCTACAAAATATGTTTAAAAAAAATTTTTTAAAAGGAAGAAATGAGAAATCATTATAGTATTTAGGGAAAGAAAGGAATGTAGGTAAAATCTAAAGCAGTGCTTGATAAGCTCAAAGCAAATCAGATCTCAAACCTGGGTGGAGAAGCATACTCAAAGTTCTGTTTCCTTGGAAACATAAATTTAAGATTAATGTGCAATATCGTATCTGAAAACCCCTTATCTGAACCTCTACACTGTGAATTGAGGCTGCTTCTCTAAGTTAAAGTGACTCAAAAGTGTTCAAATCCTCCAGGCAAGAAAGGAATATTCTGTTCTCACTGATAAGATTTTAGAGCAACAAAGTTTCTGACAGTTTAGGATATTAAAGAACAAATGTCCTTTGATAATTAACACAAGCAATTTTGCAGGTTTACACTTTATAATACTAAATAATTACGAAAAAGAGAAAATGTGATTGTATTGGGAGATCTCCAGGAGCTCTGATTCTTAAAGAACGTGAGCTATTGGCAACAGGGCAGGGCAGGGTATAGGGAGTAGGGAATCTAAAAATCCTCTTGAAGAAATGTTGTTAGCCAGCCTCCAGGATTGTCCCTCGTGATCACTGCTTCCTGATTTGCATGCCCTTATGTATTTTTCCTCACATCTGAGCTAGTTTGTGTGACCATAGTGTGATAAAGGTGATGGTATGTGACTTTGAGGCTAGATTATGAAAGGCATTGTGGCTTCTGCCTTGACCTCTTGGATTGCTTGCTCCTAGAGCAGCCAGCTGCCACAGTGAACACTCAAACAGCCCTGGAGAGAAATTGAAGGCTCCCGCCAGAGCCAGCACCAGCTTGCCAGCCATGAGAGTGAACCACTTTGGAAGCAGATCATCCTTCATACCCAATCAAGCCTTCAGATGACTGCAATCTCACAGGCAATCCCAAGCCAGACAGCTCAGCCAAGATGTTCCTAAATTCCTGACTCACAGAAACTGTGGGAAATAAGAAATTTTTATTATGTTGAGCCACTAAGTTTGGGGGGAATTTATTACGCAGCTGATGTTATTTGGGCCAAGCTTTGAAAAACAGATGGAGGGGGGGGAGGTAGGAGAAAGTATAATAGGAACAAAGATACAAAAACAAGAAGGTACAAAGAAGGTTGAGGAAGATGACTAAGTCTGGTGTGATTGGAGGTTGAGGGAGGGGTGGGGTGTAAAATGACAGAAAGGGTTAAAATGTTTCATGGAGATCAATTTGTGGAAGGTCTAAAACACCAAGGTAACCAAGTGGGATTTATTCTACATGTAAGAGAGAGTATTGCAGGTTTGGGGGAAGGGTGGTGACTTCAGTATTTATTTAAGGAAGATCATGTTGGTGGCAGTGTGTAGGCTGGACTGAAAGAGGAAACATCAAGCAGAGAGACCAGTTTGGACACTTGAAATAATCTAGGTAAAAGGTAGTGAGCAACTGAGTCAAGGCAGCATAGATCAAATAGGAAGAAAAGGATTTTGTGGATTCAAATAGGATGTGAATAGATGAGATTGTTAATTAATAAGAAAAAAACCTTTTTTTGTTGTTTTTTTATTTTTTATTTTTTTTCATTTCAGCATATTATGGGGGTACAAATGCTACGGTTATGTATATTGCCCATGCCCCTCCCAAGTCAGAGCTTCAAGCATGTCCATCCCCCAAATTTTGCACATCTTACTCGTTATGTTTGTATATACCCATCCCCTTCTTCCCCCTCCCACCTGCCGGACAGCCGATATATGTTATTCCTATATGTCCACTTAGAAGTTGATCTGTAGGCCAGGTGTGGTGGCTCACACCTGTAATCCTAGCACTCTGAAAGGCCAAGGCAGGCGGATTGCTCAAGGTCAGGAGTTCAAAACCACCCTGAGCAAGAGCGAGACCCCGTCTCTACTATAAATAGAAACAAATTAATTGGACAACTAATATATATATAGAAAAAATTAGCCAGGCATGGTGGCGCATGCCTGTAGTCCCAGCTACTTGGGAGGCTGAGGCAGGAAGATTGCTTGAGCCCAGGAGTTTGAGGTTGCTGTGAGCTAGGCTGACACCATGACACTCACTCTAGCCTGGGCAACAAAGCAAGACTCTGTCTCAAAAGAAATTTAAAAAAATAAAAAATAAATAAAAATAAAAAATAGAAGTTGATCTGTTAATACCAATTTGCTGGTGAGTACATGTGGTGCTTGTTTTTCCATTCTTGAGATACTTCACTTAGTAGAATGGGTTCCAGCTCTACCCAGGAAAATACAAGAGGTGCTATATCACCATTGTTTCTTAAAGCTGAATAGTACTCCATGGTATGCATATACTACATTTTATTAAATACACTCATGTATTGATGGGCACTTGGGTTGTTTCCACAACTTTGTAATTGTGAATTGTGCTGCTATAAACATTCGAGTCCAGTTGTCTTTTTTTGAAGAGTGTCATTTGATCTTTTGGGTAGATGCCCGTTAGTGGAATTGCTGGATCAAATGGTACATCTCCTTGTATCACTTTAAGGTATCTCCATATTGCTTTCCACAGAGGTTGAACTAGTTTGCAGTCCCACCAACAGTGTAGGAGTGTTCCCATCTCTCCACATTCATGCCAACATTTATTGTTTGGGGACTTTTTGATAAAGGCCCTTCTCACTGGAGATAAGTGATATCTCATTGCAGTTTTGATTTGCATTTCCCTGATGATTAGACATGTTGAACATTTTTCATATGTTTGTCGGCCATTCTGTCTTCTTTTGAAAATTTTCTGTTCATGTCCTTTGCCCACTTTTTGATTGTTTGATTTTTCCTTGCTGAATTTTTCCTTGCTGATTTAGGGTTGTTTGATTTTTCCTTGCTGATTTTCCTGAGTTCTAAATAAATTCTAGTTATCAGCCCTTTATCAGACATGTAGCTTGCAAAATTTTCTCCCGTTCTGTGGGTTGTCTGTTTGCTCTCTTGACAGTTTCTTTGGCTGTACAGAAGCTTTTTAATTTGATCAGGTCCCATTTATTTATTTTTGTTGCTGATGTGATTGCCTTTGGGGTCTTCTTTCTTTGCCTAGGCCAATGTCTAGAAGACATTGGCCTAGGCAAAAGAGTATTTCCAACATTTTCCTCTAAAATTCTAATTGGGAAAAAAAAAAAAAAAAAACGTTTAAATTGATTCTGATATTTCCTGGCTGAGTACCTGAGAGGATGATAATATCTACCCAAGGTCAGAGGCACAGAAATATGCATGCTGGTCGGGGAAGGTGAAAAGCACACTAAAAAATTCCTCACTAGTTTCTCATCACCAAGGTAAACTGAAAGATCCTTAGCATCTCACACAAAGCCAGTTATGATGTAAGCTCAGCCTACCTCTCCTATCTTGGCTTCCTCCCATCTAACAGATGGTATTCTACCAGGAAGTAGATGCCCACTGCTATTCACTTTGGTTGCCTTCTCTTGAATATACTGTTGGTATTTCTACCTGAGATACTAATCTCTTCCTACCCTAATAATCTCACTTTCAATTCACTTTCAACTTTAAAATGAAGATTTGATGGTACCCTACTCTAGACAGTCTTCTCTGACCAGTCCCCCCTAACCTTCATACCCCATTGCCAAGGCATTCACTCCCTCTTTTGTACTGCTTCTGTTTAATATATAATTCTATTAACATGCAATAGGGCATGTGGGGAGACAGATCTTAAATTTTTTTAAAGAGAAACTGCCAGTCATTTCCATGGCAAGCTAAATTCCTTAAGTCACCAGGAATAGACCATCTTTGCTTAGAAAGGAGTCACTTGAGAAGCCCCTTTTACTGGTACAAATGGAAGAAGCATAGGTACCCAATTGCACCAGCAAAAATAGCTAATAGCACATCCTGACAAGACCATTCCTCCAAGTAGCCCTAGTTAGCCTAAACTGGTATTGGGGAAGTCTGTACAGGAGAGCTTCCTGGGAGAAAAGAGATCAGGTTCAGCATTATAAGACTTTCTGATAGGCTGAGATAGTCCTGTCTCACGAGCTCAGGGTCCTAAAGAAGAACTCTACAGGGGGAATAGGAAAACTAGACTGCAACAACAGAGCCTAGTGGGCACAGGAAGAGCTGGTTCCTTCACAGTACATGGCTGAGCCTTGAAGGCCATCCCAATTCAGTTACCAAGAACTACTCATGGTTTTTGAGAACAATATCCAAGCACAGGGAAAACTTGGGAGTCCATGCTTTTAGCCCCCTTGCAACCTATGCATCCAGGACATCATGGCAGGGGAGCAAAAAGACGTGGGGTTGAGGAAAGCCAACTTGCAGTGGCAACACTAGCTAGCAGCCAAAGGTTTTTGGTAGCCAAAAATCTGGTCAGCAGAGTATTTGGAAGTTTCAGTTCCTTCTTTTATCTGGAAACAAGTCAAACTTCTTTGAGCTGAATAGCTCCAGTAGTTTTTGATAAATTAAGTAAGAGAGGCAGCCTCAAGTTTTCCTAATAAGGATTTCCTAAAAAGAGCCCAAACTGGGAAATTAATTGGGAAAATAAATGAATGGGATTTTTACCCCATACTGATGAAGCAGGTCATACCAATTAAAAACACATACGCCACACAGTTGTGCTTTTTCTTTCTTTAGAATAGGTATAGGCCCTGGGCCCTGATACAGTATTGTTATTGTAAATATTGGCAAATATTGGTACTCAGTAAATATTTGTTGACCTGAACAAATTGACTGTGATGCGCTAAGAGGAATGACCAAAAGGTAATCATCATAGAATTAAGATCCAGCCAGGTGCAGTGGCTCACACCTGTAATCCTAGCACTCTGGGAAGCTGAAGTGGGAGGATTGCTTGAGGTCAGGATTTAAAGACCAGCCTCAGCAAGAATGAGACCCCATCTCTACTAAAAATAGAAAAAATTAGTTCCATGGTGGTACACACCTGTGGTCCCAGCTAGTCGAGAGGCTGAGGCAAGAGTATCATTTGAGCCCAGGAGTTTGAAGTTGCTGTGGGCTAGGATGACGCCATGGGTCTAGCCTAGGGGACAGAGCAAGACTCTATCTCAAAAATTAAAATTAAGATCTGGTATTTAGGAAAAAGATCGGTGCTAAATATTTATTCATGTGAAAATATTTATTAACAACTTACTGTGTGCCAGAAACTAGGGCCAGTGGCAAGGAAAATAGAACAGTCCTTCCCAGACCAGTCTAGGAGGGGAACAGGCATTAATCAGATAATCAAATAAATATAAAATTCCAAATATGATGAGTTTCAAATATAGATTTAGAAAAAAATAAATAGATTTAAAGGTCTTCCATATGCAAAATAGATGAATCCTTAGAAGTGTATAAGATTTTTAAAAAGAAGAATGGGCAGGTGAGAAGTGGGATTTAATCCTATGAAACACCTATATTGGAGGGATGGTGGAAGGAAAAGGAGGTAGAAGGAGAGTGAGAACAATTAAAAAGATAACATGGTACCTAGAGGCCTGCAGATCACAGAATCAAGACATACAGAGTTTCCAGGAGGGTATAGGAATGTTAATTCAGTTATCAGTAAACATTGGCATTGTATTCCTTACCAGGGCCAGCTAAAATGTAGAGACAGTGTCCTGCTATGTTGCCTAGACTGGTCTTGAACTTCTAGCCTCAAGCAATCCTCCTGCCTCCCAGAGTGCTGGGATTACAGGCATAACTACCTTGCCCAGCCTATAATGTTTCTTTATTTAAATTTGTAGTAACTATGCAGAGGGAAAAAGCGAAGTCTTATTTTTCTTTAATCCTACATAATGTGAAAATAATTGGATCCATACGTCCTTCATACTATATACAGAATTTAAAAAATTAAAAATTGCTCAAAGAATACTTTTCTTTTTTGAGACAGAGTCTAGCTCTGTCATCCCGGGTAGAGTGCAGTGGCATCATCATAGCTCACAGCAACCTCAAACTTCTGGGCTCAAGCGATCCTCCTCCCTCAGCCTCGCAAGTAGCTGGAACTACAGGCCAGTGCCACTACACCTGGCTAATTTTTCTATTTTTAGTACAGATGGGGTCTCACTCTTGCTCAAGCTGGTCTCAAACTCCTAAGCTCAAGCGATCCTGCCACTTCAGCCTCCCAGAGTGCTGGGGTTAGAGGTGTGAGTTACCACACCTGGCCAGAATGAATTTTTTAAAAAGAAAAAAAGAAACCATAAAAATACTAAAAGAAAACATGAAAGAATTCTTTTTTTTTTTTTTTTTAGACAGAGTCTCACTTTATTGCCCAGGCTAGAGTGAGTGCCATGGCGTCAGCCTAGCTCATAGCAACCTCAAACTCCTGGGCTCAAGCAATCCTGCTGCCTCAGCCTCCCAAGCAACTGGGACTACAGGCATGCGCCACCATGCTCGGCTAATTTTTTTCTATATATATTAGTTGGCCAATTAATTTCTTTCTGTTTATAGTAGAGATGGGGTCTCGCTCTTGTTCAGGCTGGTCTCGAACTCCTGAGCTCAAACGATCCGCCCACCTCAGCCTCCCAGAGAGCTAGGATTACAGGCTTGAGCCACCGCGCCCGGCCAACATGAAAGAATTCTTTATAAAATAATTAT